>VZTR01006520.1:184495-206949 GCA_013400775.1 Chaetops frenatus | reverse complement strand
CAAGAACCTCTAAAATTATTATCAATGAATTTCTGCATCTGACTTGTGCCTTGAGAAAGAGAAAATCCTCTTTTCTTCAATCCTAATTCACCATGATGAAGCATATTCTTTAATCCCACAAGGAATAATGGCCTTTGGGTTTAACTGTGTGCCCTACCTAGACGTTTGTGGGAATGGACTCCATATATTTGTCATCAGAGCAAAATAACATATTCTGGTGGGAAAAAATAAAAGATACCCCAAGCAAAAGAATGACCACAATTCAGTGCTGTTAGCATGTACTTCTTTTTTTTGAGATGTAAATGGTAACAAGGCTTATTGGAAACAAAATTGGAGTTGTTGGCTCAAGGCTTATCTTTCTTCAGGGAGTGGTGGAAAGCTTTGGCCCTGGGCTGAGGGCAGAGTTTCAGTCCAATGGGAAGAAGATAACTTTTAGAAAGAACTTTAAGGAAAAAGGATTTCCAAGTTAATATCCACTGAACACAGATAAATACAGCTATCTAGTTCTCATTTTTTCTTTTGCAACTAAATCAAAACCTTTACATAATTAAAATTCAGTTGTAGCAATACATTTTTTTTTTCATTCTTTCCTCTCCAAATGCAAGGAAAGTATCCTTTCAAGGTAACAATATTAGGACATTTCTCACTGAGATATTCTTCAAAATAACTTAGTAAGGTGTACTTAGAAAAAGAGGTACATTTCCTCTGATGGGTAGGCAGTTGAGAGGAACTATGCCTATTTGACCAGCTGGAGCCCTGCCTAGTTGGTCATAGGAAAGAACTGCGTGATGTTATGTGTTACACACAGGAAAATACAAGTGTTGCAACTTCCCAAAGCTCTGCTAGAAACCATGAGACATTTTAAACTTCTGATACAGACACACCTTACTTAGGGCACGCATTTTAGTATGGATTTATTAACAAAATGTGAACAGCCTAATCACGTTCAAAGTAAAAATATTACCTCTAGGAATTAAATGCTTTCTGTTCTCAGCCAAATCTGACTTGTATGTGTTGTTTGTGTGTTCCAGATACCAAAGAATCACTGCTTTCTGATGGGAATTCTTTGTAACATGCAGCTTTTATTAATGTTAGGAGTTATTGAATCAAATACTGATGTAAATTCTCATCCTAAAAAAAATAATTAAAAATGCCTATTTTTTTAAAAAACCCACAACATTTATTTTACTGGAAACATTTGTTTCTCATTTTAAGTGTTTCTGCTTTCACAGTGTTCTGCCTTGTGAAGTTTATTTTCTTAATGTTGATGATTTAATCTTCCATTTTAGGTTTTGTCCCTGAATATATTGAAAAAAAACTTTCATGGTTTTTGTTTTAACAAAAAACACAGAATGTGATAGAACTTGTTAAAATCCACTTAACAGACATATACTAATCTCACCTTTTAACTAAATAATTCATCTAATAAACATCAAAAAAAGCCTGCTATTAAATTTTATGTTGTTTATAATAATGGAGGAAAGAACAATTTTATATGAAGTTTATAACCCCAATCCTTCCAACATTTAAAGCTAACCAGACACAGAAGCGCATTTCAAAAAGGTCCACCGTGTGAGGTTCCCATTCCAGCATTATAAGCAGAGGGTCAAATTTTCTAAAGCGGGTTTATCTGTTTCTGAATGCTATACAAAGTGGCCAAATTTAGTGCATAATACCACTGAGAAAAATGAAACTGAGGTGCCATGAGCGTGCTTATCTAAAAATGCAACTAATATATTTTTTTTTAAAGTGTAGTAGGGCATTGTTGCCTTTCTCCAAGCATTTCTGCATACATTTCTGTTTGAGAGCATGTGTTGGGGTTTGGGTGTTCCTCCTTTTTGTTTCTCTTCACCTGTGGAATTTTTTCCCCCATCAGTTGCTAAGGGACCATAATGGCCGGGTACTTAAGGGGAACAAAAGAAGTGATTGAACTGAGGGAAACAGGTATTGTGAAGCTGGGAGAGGTTTTTTCTCCCAGCAGGGTGGGGGTACCTTGGAGTTTGGGGCGGGCAAAAGGTTTGGCTGGAGGAGGGGACGGGCCTCTTGCTCTGAGCTGCCGAGGAGAAAGGTTGGAGGGGCTGCTGCTGNAATTGAATTAATAGAATATAATTTACACTGAAGATGTTATCTTTCTCTTGTGTCTTGAATCTATTTATGAGCTACTGAGGCAGTATAAGACCAGCAGAGTTACATAGCACAAAACTACTGTGGAGAAAGCTGGCATTTGAACAGCAGTCAGGCTTAAATTGTGTTTGAATCTATCTAATGAAAATACAATCAAAGAAGAAATATTAATAGACTGATATTCAACTCTGCTTGATCTTCACCATGTAGACTATAATGAATCAGTTGTATAGGTAAAATGAACCTAAAACAAGCTCAAAACATTAAGATAAAATATAATTGCAGAGCTGTTTTAATACATCATGAACTATAAGTTCATATCATATAATATCATACATATAATAACTTATTATTACATTAATTTGTTCACCCATCCTTGATATCTCCTTTCACGTAAAAACTTCACTGGTCCTGAAAGCACAATGAAGTACTGCAGACATCATCTGAAATGTATTAGCCTTATCTGGTGGGTAGTTCCAACTAATAGGAAGAAAGAGATATAAACACTTTGCCTGGTTTTGTCCCATTCCTCTGGAAGATAAGGACTGATAAGATCATTAGAAAAACACTACAATATGTGAATCTGAACATATGTTGCTTGTTTCTGATTAAGGCACAAAGTATAGGGAAAAGAGTATATGTATGAGAAATATCACTCAACAGCAGTCTGTATATACTTGTATGTGCAAAAACCTATCTCTTTATGGATGTATGTAAAATATGTGTGAATCCTGTATGGTGATTAAGGTGAAATCCATGTAGTACCACATCTAAATATGACTCACAAAATCATTATGCAGGAAATTACTCACATGCATATGAGAAAAGATATTAAAGAAATAACGCGTACCTTCTGCTATGGTTCTTGAGATGCTTCCTAGAAAACAACTATGTCCAAATCTCTAATTTAGGTCTCTGATATTCAAGGTGATTGAGTCTGAAGTGGATTTACTTTTCTAGAGCTCAACTGCATTGATCCCTCATTTGTTCTGCACTATGCAGTAGCTTACACAGTGCAGGTTTTTGGGAGTCTTGATAAAACCCACTATTATCTCTCAGATATCAGCAATAAAGGGAAACACCCTGGGTTTGTGGCCAGTTCCCTGGCAATTAACTGGAATGTTGTCATCTATATACTATTGAGAGGCAAGATTTGGAGAAGAATGCTAGTTTTTTCTGTTTGAGGGCTTCAGGCCAGATCTGACATACCAAAAAACACAGTGCAACTCATGCTGAGGAAGATAAACAAACAAGGAAAAGCATAGTTTCTACCCTTTACTTCTTAATCTGGGCACTCTGGGGGTAACTCCTCTTACAACAGAGATAAAAATCAGATCTAAATTTTTTCAATGCAGTTGGATCTGATAATTTGATTGAAAATCATGTCTATCTAATGCTAAAATGCATTGCATTTTTTATGACTTTTTTTCTTTCAAGCCTGCCAAAGTCCATGGAATCCAAATCACTATAAACAAATGAACTGAAACCAGAGACTATAAAAATTAGTTACTGTCCAGACTCCACACAAGAGTGGGGGCCAGATAGGTGAGAACTATTTCTCAAGAAATAGAATATGAGAGTAGGTGAATTCCAGGAAAATCAGTTATACCAAGATTATGAATACTTCTTAAATATACATACATAAATAGGACTACAGTGACTGCTGAAAACAACAGACTGAAGGATATCTTGTGTAAAAAAAAAAGCTCACACATTTTATAGAAGTCAAATGAAAACATTTCTTAATACATTTTAGATCCTCTGTCAAACTACAGGATCCCTGTTCTTATCATCATAAATCTTATAGTGTATCATGGAAAGAGCAAATAGTAGAATGTGATTCTTATCTCTATTTGTGGTAGAAAACCCAGTAAATCTCAGAAAAAAAGCTGCAAGTGAATTATGAGGGCCTTACTGTCCTATCCATACAATGCATTTGTCTTCTTGTAAGAATGATGGTGTTGATTTAAAAGTGTGAAGAGAAAAATAAATGGAAAATAGGAAAAGGGAAGTGGAAGATTTATCTTCTATCATAAAGAGTATGCTTACTGTTTTCTTTCCACCTTTCAGAGAAAATTACAAAAGCACAGTTTTATCATTTGTGGAAATTATGACTGTGGTAGAGCAAGCAATGTTTTCATGAGTTTTTGCAGTTTTTAGCTATATAATCATTAATATATACAATGCTATGTCTAAACTGGGAGCTTTCTGAGTTCCTTGTCCTTGCCACTGTCATAGACATGCTGTGGCTTGGGCATGAGAATCCCTAAACTCTAGTTGTCCACAAGCAACTTGATTATGAAACACTTTGATTCACACATCTTCCCAGCCTAGCCAGGCAGCTTAAGTGTCTTGCAATGAAGTAGTTCTCTTCTTGGTCAGTGGGAGAAAGAGATAGGCAGACCTTGCTAAAAAAGGAAAACTTTAAAGAGTAGTATTTTATAATTACCTCATGTAAACTTAGCTTCCTTTAAGAATACCAAAGTTTCTCATCATTTACTATCACAGTTGATATAATATGATATAACTGGTACCTACTAAAGTTCTGAGCAATGTAGCTACCTATTGAATTCCAGAGCCATCTATGTAATATCTGGGATACCTACAGCCTTGCTGCCATAAACTTGGGTATCTGCAGAATTACATAACCCCCTTCTGCCAAATTTCTTCCTTAACATGTTGTAGTATCTATTTCTGAGCACAACAAGGATGAGGAGCACAGGTAGTGATTTCCTTGACCCTTCTGGTAACAAGGAACAATATTGACAGGAATAGGCAGATTGATCGAGTCAGTGCATGGCTCTGGGGCTGGTGTGGATATCTTGTGTCAGAGAGACCTGGACAACCCAGAGGGCTGGGCAACCACCAACCATACTCCTGGGATGGGGTAACCCTCCCTGGATGTATGGACAGACTGAGGAATTAGGTTCTGGAAAACAGTGCAGCAGAAAGAGAGCTTGGGGTCCTGGCCAGTGGAAAGTTGAACCTGAGCCAGCAGAGCCCTGGCAGCCAGGAGGGCCAACCCTGTCCTGGGGGGCATCAGGGACAGCATCACCAGCTGGGCAAGGGAGGGGACTGTCCCCTCTGCTCTGCACTGGGGCAGCCTCACCTCGAGTGCTGGGGGCAGTTTTGAGCACCACAATAAAAGATAATAAATTATTAAAGAGCATCCAAAGGAGGACAAGTAAGGTGGTGAAGGGCCTGGAGGGGAAGCTGTATGTGGAGAAGCTAGGTAATTTGGTCTGTTCATCCTGGAAAAGGCTGGGGAGAGACTTCATTGCAGTTACAACTTCCTTGTGAGGGGAAGAAGAGGGCCAGGCACTGATCTCTTCTCCCTGGTGACCAGTGACAGGACCAGAGGGAATGGCTTGTGGTTGTGTCAGCGGGGAACAGTAGAAAAAAGGTTCTTCACCCAGAGGGTGGTTGGGCACTGGAACAGGCTCCCCAGGGAAGTGGTCACAGCACCAAGCCTGCCAGAGCTCCAGAAGCATTTGGACAATGCTCTCCAGGACAAGATATGATCCTTGGGATGGTCCTGCACAGGGCTCATATTTGGACTCAGTGATCCTTTCCACTTCAGCATATTCTGTGATTCTGTGAACTACTGCATGTGAATGCCTAGGTGACATTCATGTCTCATTTACAGAAAAATTTACATTTCTGTTAAGTGTGACACTGTGGTTTGTTTTAGTTTAGGAAGAAGCCAGACAAATATTTTTCTAAAGGATTCAACTTTCTTATCAACAATAAAGGACTCTAGAAATGTCCCACAAAAACCTATTGTGTTACTAAAATTGCATATTATAATATTGGGATTGGTTCACTTTGGCCTTAGGACAGCAGCTCCAGGATGAGTAAAAAGATTCTGAGATCCTATTTCCATTATTCTCTGTCCAAGCCTTTGGGAAATATGCTTAATTTGCAACTTTCAACCAACCTTTCATAGATGCCAGGAACCACAGCAGGATGTTTTCAGGGGGCATGTGAGAAAGGGTTGGTTGAATGTGAGGTCATGATATGAAATATGTAATCAACTCTTTTCCAGCTAGAACTCTATCCATTTAAAACATAAAACCTGTGGTTCTCACCATTGCTTTTTTTTTTTTTTTTTAAGTACATCTTTTGCTGCAAAGCCAAACTGTCTCTCTCTTCTACTAAAATACTCCCCTAGAACAAATGAGCATTTTTATTAAAGCATGAGGATAGTGGAAGAATTATGATTCTGTTGGATAAAATCTCTTTGTTTAAAATAGTTGCCATTTTTCTACAGAGAAATCAGACACCTTGTTGGTGTTTTCTTATAGTAAACATAAGGTCACTGAGAGGAAACAGGCTAGATGTATCATCATGGTATTAAATTACTTCCATCTGAAAATGCTGTAAATTATGTAGACATAAAAAGAGAATTTGTGATAAGAACTCTGAAGTGTTGTGTATCTGGACTTTAAAACATTATTCTGCTAAGGACTTTATTCTACTGCCAAGATTAAGAAACATGAAGGAATGATTCAGGAGTTGGGCCCTGTGAAAGGAATTCTGCTCTAAAAATGTGCTCCTTCTTCTTGGATTTTTTTAAAATCTCTATAGGAAAGATAATCTTGGATTATTGACTGTTATTATGGGTTTGTATATACACATTGTCTTAGTTCTTAGCTTGACACTAGGTCTAAGATCAAGAAAGCCGAGGGAAATTAGGAAAGTACAAGCTTACTTGGTTTTTCTATTTTTAAATTGTCTATAAATACGCTTTTTTTTTTTCAAATGTATCTGAGGCTATGAACTCAAATAGTCTGTTTTCTATATAGACATTTCTGCATGTACCAAGTACTCATAGGTGCAAATTTAGCATCTAATTACATTATGACATTTACTTTAAAATTTAGTTTTCTAAATTTTCCCTGTTTCATCAGAGCTGTTTTGGTCATTCATTTCACATGACATTGTCTTGCTTGATGGTTATGTTTCTAAAACTATATACTTCAAAATTTTTTGGAAGGACTTTTATTGCATTGTCTGATGAAAATCAACATTAATTATGGCTCCTCCAAAAATTTAATGACATAAAAACACAGGATAAAATGAATGTAGTTCAAAACTTTCATAATTCCTGTAGTATTTCTTGGGGAAAATGATATACAGATCAATAAATGCATTTAAATTCTTTGAGTGTGATAAAAAAATATTTAATCTCAACTGTAACTTTTTCTTTCTTCTTTGCTTCCTTTGAGGGATTTACAGTTCTTCAAAGGTGTCTTTTTACACAAAAGGATTCATGTGTTTTTTGGATTTTTATCAGTTTAGAACAGCATGTTCGTTGCAGTTCGTTACATGCCCTGAGAAAAGTTGACATCTGAATTAAAATTTTTTCTCAAGGAGGTCTTGCATACTTGCCTAACAAAATACATTACAAGTATAACAAAAACATATACGCACAGACCACAGATATAAACATTTTACAAGGGTAACTCCCATTCCCATCTGTCTTCTCCTGTGTATCAAACAAATTACTGTAATGCAACAAAGGAAAGGCTGTTCTTTAAGCTGCTTTTCAATTGGAACCTTGTCTTTATCTATGCACAGAGAGAACAAAAACGTTTATTTATACATGTGGCTCTTTACAGTTGTTACTCAAAAAGTGCTGCGTACAAACATCTAGGATTTCTCCAGTGAAAGTTACACAAATACACACATTGAAGATAATGGCTATAGGTGAAAGTTCCATTTGGCAGTTGTCCACACAGCCTGAAGATATTAACAAGGAGACTTTAGAGAGAGATGCCAGATTTCTCTTCATCACTACCCAAAGCATTGTTACAGAGATGTCTGGCTCCAGGTCCAAGAATTTCCAGCTAAAAAGAACTCCAGGAGTTTTCTTTGATTCTGCTTTGGAGGGGCCCCCAGTAGCCCTCCCAAGGAGATGATGATGAAAGACAGTGAGGAGGAAGGCTAGAATTTTTTCTAGGGAAAACCTTCTCCAAAACCTTCAATCTTGAGGACTAAGCTAAGTTAAGAAGAAAATATGTAGACCCAAGAAGCCTTAAAACTGGTGGCTCTGCAGTTTTGGGAGGCCAGCAGAATTACACACTAGGAACAGAACCATGCTTTTTAGTCAGAATCTTTCATTCAAACTGGGGCTTCTTCCTGAAGTATTTTAACAATGTAGAAGATACATTCTGTATTCTGATTGAGATATTTTATTCTGGCAAACTTTTCTCTACATTGGTCTACTGAATAGTTGATCAGATAATAACACTTGAAAAATGTTTACTAGAGAGGATCACTACATCTTAGAATCTCCATGTAATTTGAAATGATTAGAAACAAAAAAATTTTCCTTCCTTTATTTACCTGAGAGGTCCATCTACCTCCTCATTCAATTCAAGAGTTTTTTAGTCAGCTAAAACTATACACTGAAAGATAGTGAAAGTTATTTCATTTTGTTGCTTGCAGAAAGAATAAGTTGTTCTTTGTTACTTGCAGGAGATACAGTGGAATATTTTCATGGCAAAATAGTGGTTGGGGTAATGATATAAAATCCTGTAACTACTGAAAGTGGATCATGAAGGCAAAAAGCAAAATATTTTAGAAGTGGCCAGGCAAAGATCTGTTCTTTTATTTATAATTTTTGAAACTGTTCCAGCTATTGAACAATTGAAATATTTATTTCAACTGTCATGCCAACTCTTACAACATCTCAGTTTCCAACTGGTCAGTTACCTAGCTATAGCCGGATTTATAACAGTACAGAATTTATAGCTCCTGCTCCCTGGATGAAATGCAGTTGACATGCTCAGAACCCATTCCATGATGACTCTCCACACACATGATCTGCAACTGTAAGCACCAGCTAAAGGGGATGAAATGAAAGTCAGTGGAGTGGAGACACCACATCCACCCAGGGGAAGCAGGGGAAGATGTCGTGCTGCTGAGCCAAAATCACTCTCCTCAGATGGACTTGGTTCATTGTAGCCTAACTGTAATATTAACACACACCTCCATCCCAAAGCTACCTGTCTCCAAGTTACTATCACCCCTTACCGGGCATGTGCTGTGTATTTCTTTTTTACTGTATCTTTAAAAGCAAAGTGAGACAGTATTACAACAATCAGTAACAAATACGTATGCCTAGAGTCACTCATGCTCCACCTAAACACAAAGAAATAGTATGAAAGTTGAGAATGGGGAAAAGTTAGGGAAGACTCCACCGCATCTGCTTGGATCTGTTGATGGGCTGAACCTGTCTTCTCCCCCACAGCCTGTTGGAAAAGAATCAAACTCTGTGCAGGCTGAATATTTTATTGTGCGTTAGAGCTTGTCTGTACATTGCTTTGGATACATTTTGCAATCAGATACTGGCACCAAGAATCCTCGAATCTCAACCTGCCACAATTGTATATTAAGAAGGAGTGTTATTCCATAAACTGGCAGTCTGAGTCCTTCCTGGGCGCTAGCAGTTGCTGGCAGCAGATGCCACAGTAAAATAAAGAGGAAGACCTGCTGAGGGTTCTCCCTTGTCCTGCTGGCATATTTTCCTGACTAAGTCAGTCCCACCACCCTCCCTGATCCAACAGGACTGCTCAGGGCAGAGCTCCCCCACCAGGACGCTGACACTGGTTGGACACAAGGATCTCTGCTTATCTTGTGGCATTGACAGAAAAATTAAACACTAAGGCCTAACTGTAATATGACCAAGTAAGAAGTGAAAACTTATATACTTAAAAAATTTATACACATACTTATCTCCTTCTCAGAACAATTATCTCTGCATTTCTTTTATCTTTCTTTCCATTATTTAAATAATTAGTACAGCTTTTAACATTACTCAGCTTTCTTATATTCTCCTTTAAATATTTCTTAAAGGCATTTCCCCAAGACTAACAGAATTATTGATTGGTACTCAGTGAGTGGCAGGCATCAACTGTCCCTCTGCAGTGTTTGTCTCCCCTACTGTTCTCACTTACAATTAAAAATGTTATTGAATCTTCTTTAAAACAACAAAAAAATATATATATAAACAAGAGCTAAAATGTATAAACAAAACACTAAATATACTCAGAACTGTTCCTGGTTTCCCTCATACCTGCTTTCATATTTATACCCTCATCATCCAGACCTTATTTCATTTTTATCATCTGAACTTCTTGCTGCACAAGATACAAGACAATTTATAATCAGTAAATTAATCAATCAATAACAAGCAATCAACACTTTAAATAAACAATTAAAATAAAAATTTTCTTTCTCCCTTAATATCTTAGGCACATGAATACCATAGTGAAGGCATGAAAGGGCAATAGAAGTTTATTATTAATAAATAGGTTGAAGGGGATTAGAAAGAAAATGAATGAAGGATGTGAAGTGTTTTCATTGTGCCTGCTCCAAGTTACTGCAAAATTTCACTTTCTGTCTTATTTATTAAGCAAAAGACAAATTACTCTGATGTTAAAGAAATATAGCAGGGAGGAATATGAAACAAGTGGCCAGTGTACTTAAGTATTTAATGCTGTTTCCCTGTAGATGCATTTTTCATTTAAATTTTTCTATCATGTTTCTTTAATAAATAAATAAGGAATTTAGCAAGGAAGATTTTGCAGACCACTTCATTAAAAGTCCCATTTTTCCTGTCATCTTTAACAAAAAATCTTACAAAAGCACTAATGTGGGTTCAGTCTTATCACACCTTTGGCGACCTGTGCTTCCTGCCTTCCGAGAAATGTAATAAAATGGATGGTTATTATATTTTCTTCCTTTTTTTCATAGATCCCAGATATTAATACTAGTAGTAATCAAAAGATCATCTTGTCTGACCTGCTTTATAACATACACCAGTACCTATCATACAGGTAGCTTATTTTCAACCCTGCTTCACCTTAGTTAAAGTGCATTTTCATAAAGCATCTCATCCAGAAACACATCTTCCCTTGATCTGAATACAATAAAGAAGTCCTGTACACAATCCACTGTTTCTTTTGACAATTTGTTTATATGCAACCCAAATTTTTTAAATGGAGAAAAAGAAGACCCAGGGCCAGTCAGACTCACCTTGGAGTCTGGCAAGATCATGGAGCAAATAGATCCTACTCTACACTGTGCTAAGGCACATGGGAAATAGGGAGATGATTGATGACAGCCAACATGACTTAACTAAGGGCAAATTTATGCCTGACAGACTTTGTCACTCTTCTTCAACTTGGTTACAGTGTTGTTTAGTCAGGGAAGAGCAACTGATGCCATCTGCTTGGATTTGTGCAAAGCATTTGACACTGTTCTGCATGACATCTTAGTCTCTAAACTATAAAGACAGAGATTTGATTGATAGACCACTCAGTAGATATAGAACAGGCTGGATGTTCACACTTATAGTCTTGAGGTGAACAGCTCGATATCCAAGTGGAAGACAGTGATGGGAGACATTCCTCAGGGGTTGGTATAAGGACTGAAACTGTTTGATATCTTTGTTGGCAACACAGAGTGGCATTGAGTGCACCCTGAGTGATTTGCTGATGATACCAGGCTGTGTGGTGTGATCAACACTCTGGAAAGAAGGAATGTCCTCTAAAGGGACCTGGGCAGGCTTAAAGGGTGGGGCTCTTTAAGCCTCTTTATGTTCAACAAGGTACAAGGTTCTGAACCTGGGACAGGGCAATAAAAAGGCATAAATACAGGTTGGGGTGGAGAATGGATTGAGAGTAGTCCTGAGGAGAAGGACCTGGGGGTGTTGATTGACAACAAGTTCCACATGACCTAACATTGTGCAGTCACAGCCCAGAAAGCCAGCCATGACCTGAGCTGCATCAAAAGCAAAGCAGCCAGCAGGCTCATGGAGGTGCCCCTATCCCTTTGCTCTTCTGTCATCAGAACCCACCTGGAACACTGCAGCCAGGTCTGGGGTTCCCAAGAATGTGGACCTGCTGGGACAAGTCCAGAGGAGGGCCATAAAGACGATCAGAGGGCTAGAGCACCTCTCCTTTGAAGACCAGCTGAGAGTTGCATTGTTCAGCCTGGAGAAGAGAAGGCTCCAGAATGACCTTTTAATCTCCCAGTACTTAAAGGAGACCAACAAGAATGGTGGAGAAGGACTTTTTATAAGGAGCTGAAGTGATAGGCCAAGGAGTAATGTCTTTAATTTAACATATCCTCTGACAGAGGATATTTTTAGATTAGAATTTGTAAAGAAATTCTTCACTATGAGGGTGATGAGGCACTGGAATAGGATGCCCAGAGAAATTATGGATGCCCCATTCCTGGAAGTGTTCAAGACCAAGTTGGAGAGGGTGTTGAGCAATCTGGTCTAGCAGAGGGTGTCCCTGTCCATGGTCGGGGGGTCAGAACTAGATGATTTAAGCTCCCTTCCACCCCTAATCATTCTGACTCTTCTCTTCCTCCTCTCTGACAGAGAGACCACATCACCCCTCAGTAGACCAGTTTTTCCAAAGCAAGTCCCATGGTCAAAGTAGCTGAACTCCCGGTTGTGGCACCAGTCCTGTAACCATTTGTTGATTTGTCAGATTTGGCTGGCCTTTTCAAACCTTATCTTTGACTGAGAGGATTGATGACAACACTTCCTACATTTCAGAGTCCCTTCCTGTCCCATCCAGGGCTCTGTAATCCTTCTTGCTGTACCTCAGATTCTTCCTGGCTGTATCGCTGGTGTCTATGCGAGACAACAGCAACAGATAATGATCAGCAAACGGTCTTATACTTCAAAACCTCTCAGCAACATCTCTGAAACAACCCATGGTGAACAGAACACCTCTCTAGTGAGTGTGGCATGTAAACAAATGGGGACTTTCACACCTCTCAGAGAAGAGCAGTCTACAGCTATCACCTATCTCCTTTTCTTAGTTGCTCTACCTGCTATGTGGGGAGTAGATGGGGCTGCTCTAGCACCTCTCCTGAAGTGACAAGTCTTTCCTCTTCCTTCTGCAGAGCAGCGAAGTGAGTCTGCAAGGGCATCTCAGGCTTTGAGAGGAAGACACTTCCTCCTGAAGGTTCTTGTCATTGCAAGTTTCCATTCTGCAGGTTATTGTCCTGTCTCCCTTATTTTGTGCTGGTGGTAGAGTTTTTGGATGTTTGGTCATGGAATCTGCGATCTCATTCCTTCTCAGCCTCCCTGTTGCTACAGTCTTCTCACTGCCACCTGCATCTCAGCCACCTGAAGGTCCTCCATATGTCCCAGACCCAAGAGAAAGGTTTTGGCACAGGTCATCCTACCTGGCCATCACAGCAGGATGGTGGGCACTCATCTGAGATCCAAGACTGCTGTTCCATCAGGCGACTTTGAACCATCTATCCTGGCAGTGGTTGATGTCTCCACTCAGATAGACCTGATGAAGAAAGGAGCTGAAGTCAGGCCTCAGACTGCAGAAGTGCCCTTGACCGGTGCAGCTGGTCACAGAATGGTGTCCAGCTACTGAGTTGTATGTACTTCAAGTCTCTTGTGTTGCACATGGACTGTGGAATGCCCCTCTTTCAAAGAGGTTCCCTCTTGTTCAACCTGCTGTGTGGACTTCCCTGGCTGATGTGCCACATCATTTGCCCACTCTGGTCATGGTGCTCCTGGTTGCTCGTGCTGACCAGGGCTGTGTCTGTAGGAGTGAGGGGCAGCCACTATCACTCTTGGCCCTACAGCTTGACAGCTTCTATTGTGCAAGCTGCCAACTTCTGGCAGGTCTTGTCATTCCCCTGGCATTTCTGTGGCTCAGGAAATCCATCCTGGATTCACAGTTCTCCTGCAAAACATGTCTGCACTGATGTTAAATAACTTGAAATTCATCTTGAAGTTCTATTGAAAAATTCCTACTTCTTATTCACGTTTTTCTATTTAAGTGATCTTCTGCATCAATTATGTTCCTAATTTTCATCAGCTGTGAGAATTTGCCTTCTTTGAATCATTGCCTGTTTCTGTTATTTCTGCTGATTTTCTTTTATTTGCTTACATTGAATATAAGTTTTGACCACTATTCAACCATCAAGTTCTATCTGAATGATTATTACATCGTCATTATCTCTTGTGTTGGAATTCAATACTGCGTGATCCATGCAAATACCTTACAATACCTTTTGTGTTAAAAAAGTATCCTGTATGATTGCTTAAATAGTTTAATGCTGTTTTATTACTGCCTGCCTGAAACCTTCAACATTTCTCTGAATGTGAGTTCTCCATTATACACTTTTTTCTTTCTGCACAGTCTGGACAGACAATGAATGGTTTCCATATGAGTATATGGTCTGTCACAAACTCCTACAGATTTTTCTTTCCAGGCAATGTTCATGACTGTGCTTATCTGCAGTTATTCTAGGATCCAACCATCCAAACTATTCATAGTTTTACAATAGAGAATGCCTGTTGTAAGTAATGCCATCTGTTATGCCCTCTGTATGTTCCATTTTTTCTATAAAACTTACATGATTTTAGGATAACAACTGAATGAGCCCTCCCAACTGACTTCACTGGTTCCATTCATGTAACATTTTTCTTGCCAACAAGAATTCCTGTTTGTCTTGTTTGTTACCAATTTTCCTGCTGTCTGGAGGCTCTTTTCTTTATGTTCATCATTGTTCATGGTGATCCACATCTCATTTTGGATGCTGCCTGCCCTTGTTCATGATATTTATCTTGTAGAATTTGCAGCATAAAGCTGCTTGAATGCGACTACAACATAAGCTGTGAGATTTATGAGGATGTCCTGAAAATATTCTTTCTCTCTTCTCTGGTAGCAATGCCCACGTTCTGAATATGAGACTACCAGCTGGCCCCTGCTAGACAGGAGAATGAGGCAGCTTTCTAAAGTCAGAAATCTTTACTTGCAGAAAGATTTACTTGCAGTCTGCATTAGATTTCTCATCTTGCTACATACTTTGTGTGTTTTTATCTATTGCTTACAGGGATCAGGGCCTGGGGAGGGTGAGAAGGTAGAAGTGATAAGAGAGATGGGACATTTATTCATGGACTGATTAACAGAGTAATTGTCTTTCAGTAGCCACTGTCAGAACCTGGTAAAAACATATTTTTGATATTTTTTTTCTAACATGAAACATGAAATGCTGATGGTGTACACATTTCTGTCAAATAGTCAACATATTTTGTCTCATGTGGAATGACTGAAACTGAAATCATCTCCTTGTGTGACTAGGATGATACCCCCTACATTTTTCAAGTCATATTTGAACTCTTTCCATAAAGATGTTTTCTGATCAAGGATTGTCTGGATGCAGTCCTGTGCAAATATGCTCTAGGATGATCCTGCTTGAGCAGGGAGGTCCTACCAGATGACACATTGTGGTGCCTTCTAAGCTTAGGCATTCTGTGACTCGTGGCAGAACCTGGTCTGATGCAATTAGGCACTGACTTTCCACCTAACCACTACCAACAGCTGCACAGAAGTAACAAAACTGGGAACAAAATTCCAGTGAGTGGGAGTTCAACACAACATCCTTCTTTCTTATCTTCTGCTCATTTGCGCATGACTGCACTTTTTTTCTTTTGCATTGGTCAGAAATTCCCTCAAGCATTTCAGTAATGCTTGCTTTACTGCATGTTTTGTTAGGTTAACAGATTTCTGTAACTCATTTAGAAATGGTTTTATTTTAAACGAAGTGGATAAGGTGAATGCAGACTTTTCAGCTTATGTATTTCTACTATATCTTCTAGAGCTTAGACTGTGAGGATCAAACTGGTAGGAAGCAGGTTAATGAAATTCATGCATATCAAAATATAAGTAAATGTGTTGTTACTTCTACATGGTTGAAAGCATGTCTAATACAACAATAACAACACTAAGAAATAGATGACCCTGTAAATGTTAAGCTTCATTGATACTTATCTGGTGTATCTTTTTCACTAAAGCCTTATACTCTGTCATTGCTATGAACTAATAAATTAGCATTTGATAAATAACACTATATCAGAGTAGTCTGGGTAATACACATCTCACTCTTAAATAGAAAGGGAAGCTTAAGTTAGAACACAAAACTACTTCTGAAAATGATTTCTGAATTCTCTGTGCTCATTAAAATACGAACTGAAATTATTGAAGTTCAAATATTAACAAGTTTAATTACCATTATTGGTGCTTTAAGCTGTGAAACAATCTACCATTCTTTCCTCTGTATTGCCCACACAAAGCACAGTTGCAAGGATGTGGTAGTGCCAGATGTATGTCTCTTTCTGTGGAGCATTCAATGTCCCTGCTCCTCAGTGACCTCTCAGAGCAGGCTGAGATGTGGGTACTTGGGGCCATCATATTCACAAGACAGCTCACATGATAGCAAAATGAGCAGAAACAGGGGATTAGGACATGCCAAGGACTTCTTCCCAGGCAGACACATGCATTGCATTGCAAAAGTACATGGTGACACTACTGATCATTCAATGAATTAATGTGACCCCTTGATCCTAAACTCATACAGTTGTGGGCAATGGAGAGTTGTGAGATAAAGTTGTAAAGAAAAGGTGGAATAGTATATGATTTTTTTTAACTATCAACCTAATATATATGATACTTTGCATTGTATTATCAAATCAGCAAGAATTAAAATTAAACAAACTATTATATTTTTTAAATAGTTATTAAAACAAACTTAATTTTATATAGCTAAAACATTTCTCACATGCCAAAATTTCTTTAGTGTTCTTCAATTTACAGGCATTACATAATAGCTGTAAAGGAGTGCAATTACTACAGGTGAACCTAATTGAGACTGGAATGGCAAAAGATGGTAGAAAATAAAGACTTATTGGAAAAAAAGTAAGTCTGTGAACAGACTGATGAAAGAGTAAGAAATGAATGGAATTTCCCAAAAACATCAGAGAGTATTTGAAATATATTGACTGAAAAGTAAAAGGAAAGAGAGTTATTCTACTGAGATTTCCTAAAGAAACCAAAACAGCTTTCAATTAAAAGTCAGAGCGGATAGCAATTTCTCTGCTAAACATTATACAGCTATTTCTGCATCTAGCTTTTCAGAACAGGTCAATATTGGCAGGCAAGGGAATCTACAGGCAGCACAGCACAAGAAATGTTGGAAATATGTTTGTGGATGATGTGCAGAACCTACTTTTCCAATGAGAAAAAAGAAGACAAAAAATTTATTCTCCATGCCTGGGAATATGCAAGCATGATGTGTTTCTTTAGTTGAAGAAAACAGTCCACCTGAGATAGGATTTCAAAACTCAATTGAAAATAAGAAGAGAGAAGTTTTGAGCAAGCATAGATGAATACAAATAAAGACATACAAGGAAGAAAGAAAAGAGAAAAGTAATAAAAGATCTAGAGATCTGTGCAGGAAGTATGTACAGGTCTATATACAGGAATGTGTATGCTAAAAATGTCAAGCAGAAAGCCAAAGAGCATAGCAAGAAGTAGGATAGGCATGTACTTGTATTAAAGATTTGTATTAATTTGTCTGTAATAGCACAGAATTAGTATGTTGATGTATAAAAAAAATTATAATTTTGGTGAAATATTTGCTAAAATATGTGGTCTAGTAAGGCTGGCTAAAGGATGGGATAGCAGAAATATTTTGAAGAGAATGAAACCAAAAGATAGTGCTACTCAAGATGAGAAATAAGTTTGGCTTGAACTAATGAACTAACTTGAAAAACTAAGATTGAACTGGCTGAAATAATAAAGAGGCTTGTGATTAATTCTAACAAATTTTAGATGTTTTAAGCAGGATTTTTGATATGTTAATAAGCATTTAAAAATTTACATGACATAAAATCAGAACATATGTCTAACATTAAGAGAGAGACTAATTCCAAATTATCTTAGGGTGTATAGGAACAGAAAATTGTCTCACAAAACAGTCTGCATGAGAGGGGAAATGAAGGAAGAAATAATTCTTGTAACGGTCACCTGAGATGTAGAGCAGAGACCAGGCACGGTTCAATCATTGCACTTTCTCTAGGGCTGCAGATTTCCAAGGTAGTGCTTAAGATTGATAGAAGTGAATTACGTGAATTTCTCTGTAATTTGCTTCACAGAAACATAAATGTTAAACTTTGTTTTAACCACATCCGATAAAGACTTGTGGAAACTAATCGACTGTGAGGAGAATGTTGTAAGATTTTACTGAGGTGCCAGGATACATCTTTGATTAATTGGATATTAAATGACACCCAGTAATTTGACTGGTCATGAATTAATCTCTTTTCTTCCTGTTGATAGGTCTCATACCTCACTTATCACTATGTCAGACATTTGATATAAGGTATTAAATCATTTTGAACATTTTTTAGATTACTCAATTATAAGCCTTGTGACTGTTTAATCTCATATCATTTGTTTGATGACAGCCCATTACATTAAAAAGTCTAGAGGAATCTAATGACTCAGTTATAAAAATTTTGCACTTCACAGCAATTAGCAAGAACACCTGGTTGCAAGTAAAAGACAGAAAAAGCAGTTTCTTGGAGATGCCCTCAATGCAGAATATAAGAAACATCAGGGTTTACAGTGGGCAAGAAAAAAATTGCAAATCTACAGAGAGAAATGAAAAAAGTGGAAAGACACATAGGAGGAAAGGTCATATTTTGTCCGGCAGTGCTTTATTATGACAAACCATGAACAGAAGCAATAAAATGGCAAAACTATGTGTCCATAGAAATGTCCAGAATTTGTCAGAGTGGATACATTCCCATTCTAAAACAAGTCCCAAATAAAGGTATTTAATGGAGGAGTAAAACCAGCAGTGAACATTCATATTGAACAGGTTATGTGAACACACTAATTTTTCAAGTTGGTAGACAATTTTCAGCTGTATTCAGGTCCGTAGAATTTTGCTTCCGTTTGGGAATATTTTTCTTATGCATAGATTAGAAATGCAGCCTCTATTCTTGCATTTTAATTGACTTTAATTGACTAGCTGTGTCCTTATAAATCACCACTGATACCAATTAATCTTGCAATTATTTATGGAGAATGAATTGTAGCACCATGGCTTTTCTGCCTCAAGATGACAGATAGGAGAGGAGAAAGAGAGAAGAGTAATGAGTCCTCTTTATTTGTATTGCACTGCCCTGCTTGTACAAGGAGATCCACAAGGAATCTGATGGTGCTCCCAGAGAGAAGAATGAGATGAGGAGACCCTCACTCATCTGTTGTCCCTGTAGGCCCAGGATCAAGGTGTCGTGGTATTAACTGCCAATAAAGAGAATGAAAACATGTGCAAACATGATTAAATAGGAAAAGTAAAGTAAAAAACTATTTAAAATCTGTAATAATAATGACTAATGCAATTGACATCTGGCACCACTTTACATTTATATAGAGTAATTGAGCTGACTAATTGAACTTTTGTTTCTTAATTTTTATGACAAGGCTTAGTAAGTGAAATGCAAGTGAAAGAGGTTTGATTTTTTATTATAAACATATCCATTATTTATATTATAATTTTCAGGAACTGCTGGAATGATTCATGACCTTGTGATCTTAGTAGTCTCAAAATATTTGACTGTGAGGACAGTAAAATTGTAGACCAAAATTATCCTTGATCTTATCCCATTTCACCATGCAAACTCAGAAACTTTATTTCATTATTTTTCCTTTTTTGCTGCCATTGGGATGATTTTACTGTGTGTAAGTAATGCCAAAGAGAGGATCTGGGTCTGAGAAAATATTATGTTAGAGCATAGTGTCTAAATGTAAATTTCTTATGTGCTCTCAACACAGAACTATGTTGTACTATTTTAGAGGCAGACTCTGATTTTGAGCTTTTGATTTCCAGCTGTTCCTCTAGAGAAAAGGTGGTAATCCACATTGGTGTGTGTCATTTTGAAACAGTCTGAGTCACAGACAACTATTATGATAATCTGGGATTTACTTTTTAGTATGTTAGGCTAGAATGAAAATTTAGTTTAAGAGTGCATTACATACATGATTTTCATCCAAGCTGAAGAAGAAATCTGAGAAACCCATAACTACTAAATCCACAGAGAGCTTCCTGAAGTATCTTTTATGTATGTAGATTTTTCTCTGTTAGATAAGTAGGCCAGCCTAGTAATTTTTACAGTAAAAAATTTACCTCCACCTAAATATGCTAAAAATACAGCTACACAGGACTTGAGGATTTTTAGCATACAGCCACTGGTGAAAAAACACTCAGTAGCACTTAAACTGTGATGCTGAGATATGCTTCATTCACCAAACACCTGCAGAGTGTCCATTGTTTCCCTCAGACCTAATAGGAGACTTACTCTCATTCATTTCAAACACACATCTTGCACTATCTCAGAAACATCCTTCAGAACATTGTAGGAACAAAAAGGACCAAAATATTCAGAGAAAATTGAGAAAGCTTTGTTGTTTGGGCTCTATACCACTTCAGTGGCAGGGCAACAGGAGTAGGTTTACTCCTTAGTCAGGTCATACACTTCATACATCATAACAGAAGCAGCTCTTGAGGAAAGGATACCCCCACTGGATACCAAAATGTGTTAGACGGTCACATAGGAATGCTTAACTCAAGCTCGAGATGGTGCATTGTGGAAGAGCATAAAGCTGGTAATGTTTTGAAAACTATATCTCCATGCTGATTCTTTCTAGTCTGGCAATAAGGAAGTCAAAGACAATATGGCACAGTTATGTGACAGGCTGTAATTTCCAGATAGAAGCTCCAAAAGTTATGGAGGTATATTGCACTATACCTTTATTGAAAGCAGCAAAGAGCTGTCCTGAATTCAAATTCTTTCTAAAGGTCAAGGTGAACTCATTTTTCTCCTACTTCTTGAACCACTGATGAGAGACTATGTTGATCTTTGTCACAGCAATCCCTGATACAAAGAGATGACAAGGTAAGCCAGTATAAATTCACACCATGATAAACAAAAGGGTCCCAAATCTTTTATTTGGTGTGCACTTACAAGGCATATTATTGCAAATAGGGCCAAATTTTTTACACATGAAACCCATGGCAGCATGCAAAAATAGTATGTAGCTGGAAATAACAGAGTATATTGGACTGGCAGGCCACATCCCAAGCAATGCAACACCTTACAAGGAAGATCTGTTACAAGGAAGAGTGTTTGACATGAGGTTGTGACACACACATGTGGCTTTATAGCAATACAATTTTGTAAGGCTTGTGACAAATTCTAGACTGAAGTTTATATAGTTGGTTTCAAGTTAATTATTCTAGGTACTTATATGCAACTCCTCATTTAAATGATGATCATTTTTATTACATTAAGAATGAAAGCAATTGAATTAAAAATAGTCATACAGAGCACATAATTGCCACTCCAGCTGAATCAACACCATCTTAGTATAGTCTTCAAATCCCACTTAAGCCCTTGGGGCCATAGTATTCACTGTGAAAGCACTTATGGACTCACTGTCCCTGCCCAGCCTCACCTGGGCCTCCTGTATCACACTGCTATGGCTTTGTTTCAGCCCAGATGGGGCCATCATTCCCTGCCCTAGTGATGCTGGTGGAATGTTACTATTTTATTCTTGTCTTCTGCTTCTCCTGGACAGACCCTGAGCCTGGTTTCTCACCTTGCTGTTTCTGCTGTGGGACCTTGTGCCTGGCACCCTTCTCTACCCATCACACTCAGATGCTTCTTGGAATGGACAGCACTTTGGTGTATCACCCTTGGCTTCTGGCCCATCCTCCCTCACTGAGCAGCCTGGAACTCATTCTCCTTGGCATACAAGTCCAGGTCCTTTGAAGCTACCAGAAGCATAGGCATTCTTCCATTTCAATTCACGTTGTCTTTTTGGGAAGTCAGAAAAATCTTATGAGTTCAGGACTGGGTATGCATCCATCGAACCTCAGACAGCTCTTAGTCCTGTAAAATTTTTTATTTAATTTTGGTCTTCCAGGATCATTTAACTACCAATTCTTTGATTAGAAAGGGAAGTAGAAAAATTTGGTATTTTTAATACTTTTGTTCCATTAATGACTTTATGCTTTAGAAAATTATGTTATTTACAACGTGCTTACTCCTCCACCCAAGATGCATGTTCTCTGCACAATAATTCACAATAAAAACATTATAAACTGAAAAAAATGTAGATCTGATGAGGTAGCTTATTGCCATTGGTATGTGATTACTGAAGTGAGGGAAATATTTGTCACAAGTGTTTCTGCTATAGTTGTGAGAAGCCTTGTGGGATATTTACTTAAATAGGGTTAAACTACAGCACGATTAAGATGAACTGTTACTTCATAAATTTTCTTAGATGTAAAAAGTGTTGCTTGATAAAAAGGTCCAAATGTATGCCAGAGATATGATGAGAGAAAAATTAATGTCCTTACTTCAAACAGCTTCCAACAGCTGCTGAACAATGAGCACCCTGAAGCCTTGTCCTTCAGCAGACCCCCAA
>VZTR01006520.1:169087-179584 GCA_013400775.1 Chaetops frenatus | reverse complement strand
GCTGGTCTGAATTCTGAAGACAACACGAATGTCCATACTATAAGTTTTCATTTCCCATCCCTGCTACCCTTCTGATTTCCAGGTAACAGAAGGTTTAGATAGTTA
This sequence comes from Chaetops frenatus, assembly GCA_013400775.1. Lineage (NCBI taxonomy): Eukaryota > Metazoa > Chordata > Aves > Passeriformes > Picathartidae > Chaetops > Chaetops frenatus. Next base: position 179,479 of record VZTR01006520.1, on the reverse strand, counting down.
GACTCAGTAGTTTTCTGATATTCTGATAACATACTGCTAAGAGTATGGAGTTTCCAACTGTATAAACATGTTATATGAAAATACCTTCCAATAAGGAAGATCCAGATCTTTTAATTAAATAATCATAAAGATTTAGTGAGAGCAACCTGTATATCAATTTTGTACAGTATCAGCCAAGACAATTTACCTTCTCTGTCAAAACAACTAAAATTGTAGGCAATTTACTAATGTGATTTGCATAACTTTTCAGACTATGCAAAATAAGTTAACTATGTATTATTCATAATAATCTACCACAGAAACATTATTGTCAAGCAGACATTCTGTTGATCTAGCACTGTCATGTTCACTTCCAATTTAATAATTCTAATACAAGCCTCAGAAATTCTTGGTTCAGAAAGAAGTTATGAAAGAAGCCAGAACAGGGCACTTGCCTTTAGAAATGTAGAACTTCAGTAACCTGGAGACACAAATTTAGTTAAATAATATTACTATCCCCAAAACTGTGCAATAAAATCTATGAAGAAAATAAACAAAATGGATGTGTTTTAATGCAAGAGAAATCTGCAATATATTTTATCACTTTATTGGTGTAGGAGTTTTCGGCTGAAGGAAAGTAATTCGAAGGAGTTTTTAGCTGAGGGAAAGTATAGCCTATTACATCCAGAATTCTGTATGTGTAGCCTATGGGGTCAGGAAATTTTGCAAGCAAAGAAAGGCAAGTCTGAAATGGCTCTTGAAAGTGTTGCTCGGGGCAGCTCACCTGAGAACGGCCCTTTTTTNCACCTGAGAACGGCCCTTTTTTAACACAAGGTAAACAATATGTTCAAGCAATTTTTAAAAAAAATATTTATAATTTTAGAGCTATCTACACCTTAAACCAAGGTAATTCAACATAAAAATTAACACTTTTTACAAAAACACAGAGGAAACATGAAAGAAGTAGAAGCCAAGACAGACTTAAAAAATAAGCAGTGCAAAATCCTTGTTCTGAAATAAGGTTTAACAGAAATCAATCAAGTGCAGAGTAGAAGAGATATGATGAGTATTCCTGTGAATAACAAAGGGGAAAGTTACAGTTCTTCTGATGTATTTTACTTCATGAGATATTCACTATAAACAAGTTCTCATCCTTTATTACAAATTACATTTGTGCAAAGGATTTGGTTTTGCAAAATCATCTATTGATGAGGATACATTTATTCATACATGTTATCTATTTATTACATTTCTGTGAGAACAAATGTATAAGAATGTATTCCCTTGTATATCCCATAGAACACAGAAAAAGAACATAAAAATTGAATATAGATTATGACTGGTTTTCACCTTAACTGAGAATGCTATGTTGAAATATGAAGTATGAATACAATTGTAACAAGTTTCTGCCTAAGACAAGGAAGACAGGAACACATTTAAAATATCATGATATTTCCAAGTGCTGTTTATCACTTTCTATGTTGCACTTCCTAATGAACTTGCACATGCACTGCTTTTTTATAATGATTAGGTCCCTCTTACCAATATTACAATTTCTGCTACTGACCATAAGCTTTGAATTCCATCTGCACAAAGCTAAGGACAGGGAAAGAATATTTTTCTTAAGAACAATGAACAAATACATTTGTATAATCCATTACCTGTCAAATATTAGGTATAGAATATGTGATTAGTTCAAGCACTGGATTTCTAAGGTTGCTGACACAAGTCCTGCTCTTCTCAGACCTATGTTTTCTGGAGAATTTACTCTGTGCAACTTATGTGGCTGCGATTGAGTTGACTTCCATCACAACACTCTCTATGATGCTCTGTTTTCCATTTGTTGCCAGAAGAGTGAGGTTAACACAAATATTCAGATATTCTCTTTCCCTATTAAACTGTTTTATCTCAATGCAAAAATCTCCTCCTCTACATTCTAATTTCTTCTATTATCAAAGAAAGATTGCTTGGTACAACTGAGTGGGTGATGGCCAGCATCAACCTGCCAGAATTGCATGATTTTTAACTGAGTCAAAAATTATGGTGGAAGAAGAGCAATACCTCTACTCATAAACAGAGTGGAAAAAAAATTGCTCTGGGTTATTAAGCTGTTATCTTGACATCAACACAATTTTAAGCCATGCAATGAATTTTAATGGAAAGAAAAATTTAGAATATGATAGTAAATATAGCATGACATATTTTCAACATGATTTTATGAAGTCTATATTGTATCAAATAGTATAACTTTCTCTGATAATATTTTTTTAGATTGTTTAATGCTGTGAAATCAATCTATTTAAATTTAGGTACAGAAATTAGATAGTTCCCCATAGGAGGTTCTTATTTCAAGTAGAAATATTGGGATTTATATGAGTGTTACAAAACAGGGAACGAAATAGGTGAGAGCTTTTGTAATTTTGAACTATACTGGTTAGGACTTTCCTCTAAAACAGGAGATGACAGGAACATTGAGTAGGATGAATTAAATAAGACTGTTGAACAGTGCAAAATAAAATGAAATTTAATAGTACAAAGTGAAAAGATGTGCATTTTTTCTATTTTGTGGAGAGAGGTTTACAGGCTTCCATGGGTTTTCTTCTCATAAGAAGAGAATATGATGAGTTTTTAAACAATTTTGATAGATAAATACCAAGATACAGGTGAACTACCTAGGTCAAAAAATAAAAGCAACACAAGATGGAAAACATTATAAATTAGTTGTGAATATATTTTAATGACAAATTGGAAGACAGTTTCTAATGATGCGAAGAGTGATATTCTGTAAGTGTTTCAATTATATGAGAAAAATCTTAATGAGTTGAAGACAGAGCTTGATATGCTTATGAAAATGATAAGAAGAGATAAAAAATAAAGTGTAGGGAGAGTCTTCAGATCACAAATTTAAGTCAAAGGGTTTTATTTAAAATGTGGGACAATGGTGTCACAATCAAGAAATATTAGAAGATGTTATAAATCTGAATGCAGAGCAGTCTACTTCCTCAGTTGGTATGGAATATATGTTATCAATTTCTTCATCCTTTTTGGGACCCAGAACATAAATTACAACTTTTATCTATTCTATCTTCCTATGATACACTAGAGTTGTGACTTTGGTCTTTTATTGTAGGTTTAAATTTGTTATAGGATACTCAGACATGCTTCATGGCCACTCTTGATTAATGCTAAGTGAAGTAGGTGTTTTGTAGCTCTTTCTAAGTTAGATATATTTTACTGTTGTTGTCTATGCCTGGTAAGTTCATTGATGCAGGTTCTCTCTTGCATTCTTTACAACCAAAGTTAATCAGCTCTTTAATGTTCATTATCTGTCAAAAATAGTGTCATGTGAAGGAGTTGTTTCCCAGATAAAAGGAAATTACATATGAAATAAAAATATCATCTCTTTATCCAAGATGAGATTTTATTAAATACTCATCAATATAATACTTTATAAGACATTATTATTATTTTTACTGTGGTACTAAGGACGTGAGGGGAAGTTTCAGGAATTCTCTTTACTACATATGGACTAAGAGCCTAACATAGTGCTTTTTCAAATTTCTAAGAAATATGAAAAATGTGAGCACAAGAAGTTTAAAAGTGGTTCTGTGAGATATTGCCTAGTTCAACTTTGTTTTATTTTTAGGTTTCCCAGAATAGATGTCTCTTTAGAAATCCTTACCCTGTTGTTACCTAAGGGACAAGTAGGTTTTGGAGTTTAAGTATAACAGATGATTTTTCTCATAGGCTAAACAATTTTTAAAATGTTGTAATCTCTCAGAATGGTTACATATTTAAATACATGGAAGGTAAATGATCTCTGAGAGATAGAAGCTATTAATTTCATTGAAAACTTCTTGCCAACATATACATAAGGATAAGGAAATATGTTTGTTTTACTTGAACTTAACATTCCAGTCAGAATATCTGCTGAAGAGAGAAGCCAAAAGTGAAAAAGTACATCCTTAAGGCTAGAGAGGCATTCACAGAAGTAAATATGTCTCTCTAATGTTACACAAAAAGGGAAAAAAGCTTTACTTACCCTTTTTGAATTTCCTTTTTATTCTTAAAATATTCAATTTTGTACTAGCGCAAAGGATAAATAAAACGTATACATCTTTATGTGTTACCAGTCATTAAAAAACCCCAAAAATACCTATATTGGGTCTGGCTGAGATAGGGTCCATTTTCCCTTAGCAACCCTCAGTCTTGTTCGAACCCAATACAATACCCCACAAAACAAACCAGCAAACCAAACCAAATCAAACCAAATAAAACATTTAAAAAAATCTGTTATCAATTAAACACATTTTTTTAAACTTTTCAAAGAGATGTTTTGCACAAATTTACAAAGGGAAATATTTGGAGTTCATAGAAAAGTCTGCCTCAGATGTCTATCATCCAGCAGGAATACTCAAGCAGCTGTATGGTAATTACTAAATTTGTAAGCATGTGCATCACTGGTCTCAGGACTGCTCAAGTGTAACATGTAGGCTTGTCAATAGTTTGAAATTCTCCAAGACCAGTGCTATAGAGCTGTCCTTTAGAAGGCATTATCTGACTTCTGGTCTAGCTTATGACATGAAATTCCCTGTGTCCCTGCACAGCTCAGGGAAGTAGTTTGTGAATGAAGGAGTGAAGTCGAGCCTAGGAAAAAAAAACAAAGGATGGGGGAAGGTGTTTTAAATTTTGTCTTTTGTTTCTCACTATTTTCTTCTATTTTAAATGGCAATAAATTAAATTATTAAGGCAAGTTGATTTTGCCCATGACAGTAATAGTAGCTGATCTCCCTGTCTTTATCCTGACCAACAAGTTTTTTCATGTTATTTTTTCCCCCTGCCCTGTTGAGGAGGGGGAGTGAGAGAGAAGCTTGGTGGGCATCTGGCAGCCAGCCAAGGTCAAGCCCCTTCAAACTTAAACTCAGATATGAATGATTTGTGAAATTCATCGGTGTTGTGGGTTTTCGATTTTTTCCCCAAAGCTGGACAGGCCAGAGGTCATGTAGCTGTTAAATGCAATATATCTAACAAACCTTGGACAGGATTCACATGCCAGTGTTTATCAAAGGTATTCCATAGACTGTTAATTGTGTTGTGGAATAGTATACATGCTGATACTGACTGTCCTAAATATGCTTTTCCTAAAATGAGAAATTCACACTCACAGCATAGCAAAAATGACCTGAAAATGCATACTTGTGTTCGATTTAACCCTTGGTTTCACTTAAAGACACATGAATTTTTATTTAAATAGAGATGTAAAAAATTTAGGTGCTTTTGGAAGAAAACATGGCAATCAAAGATAATTTTCCACAGCAGGCAGATCCTTCATTATGTGAAATAAATGAATAAATAAATTTTTAATTAAAATCTAGACATCTTCATTAGAAAAGGCATTTTTATGGATCTGGAACTTCTTATCTAAAAAAGATGATATCAATTCTCCTTAGCTAGAATTTCAGGATAGGTGTGGCAAGGCACTAAGTGAAAATGATAGGGTGAAATAAAAAGCAAAAATGCTCACATAGCAAACTTTGTCACCCTAAGAAAAAATTGAGAAGGCCAAGTGTTATTTTAATACTTTTATTTCATTAGATAAATAAATTTTTCTTTTACACAGCTTTCAGTATGACAAAATATACTTTTTAAAATATGTATTTCTTATTTGTGTCATAGTAGAAAGCCCAAAGGAACTATCTATTAATTTTGGAAAAGTACTGGGTTTTACGTTTTTTACCTTATCACTCATAAACAGGTTTTGGGTTGAATATAATTTTTTTTCTGAAATAACGCCCTCAATGACTCACAAGTGGTAGTGAACCTGCATTCATAAGAGCTTTTGTTTCCATGTCTTACTCTTATCCATTTCCAGGATAATAATAATAACTTGGAAGGTAGGCAAAAGTTATGCCCTTGGTTTTAACAAAGTGAAGTAACTGGAGTATTAAAAGCACAACCCTGGAATAACAAGATTGCCAGCATTAGTTTTTCTAGTTCAATTAAAGTTTGGTAGCAAAACTAAGGTGTTTCAGTACAACACATCGATCTTTCCCTGATCAAAAGAAGTTTCTAAGCTTTCTATGAAATCATATTTTTGTGGCTTTTAGTCTTAGAAAAATATTAACATGAATCCTGGGAACTCCCCATTATCCTGAGTTCAGGGAGAACTCCACTTCTGTTAATTTCTTTGCTGCCTTTTTAGCCACCAAAAAAAAATTCCATATCCTGGGTTGAATTCAAAACTTCTGGTAAGAAAGTTCACTACATTCACCTTTATCTCATTAAAAAATCTACTTCTGTAATGGTACCCTGCAATGTAAAGCTACCCTGAAGGGCAGGTGAAGGAGTAGTCTGGAAAAGAAAACCATTATTGGAAGAAAGGAAGACAGGAAGAAAAACAGAAAATAGTAATTTGAACAACAGACAAAACATACTTTTTCTTTTTGTTTTTATTGTATGTTTAATTCACACAAGAGTGATTGTCCTGAGCACTCATCACTGGGGAAAATTTAGATTCAAACTCAGTCATGGAGTTTGATCCCAAGCACGTCTCTATTCCAAATGGAGACTTCAGTGACCCGTCTGTGCCATCCCGGATCCTCCCACTATTCTTACAGATGCACAGAGTACAAAAATATATTTACTTTTTCAGTCCTGAAAAGCCTGCTAGAAGTAATACAAGGAGTTATGGGGTAAACAGCTCTTGTACTCCTGACCATGGCACGCAGGAGTGGCACGGCTGCTGAGCTCCCCAGGGCGTGCTGCCATTCTCTGAATGATAACCAACAGCAGTGGGGGAGGAGGGGCCCAGCCTGCCAGCAGGCTTTGACCACTCAGCCCAAACCCAACACAGTCATTTGAGTGAAACATCACTGATCTAAGAAACACATCTGTGTCTTTAATTACTAACTTGGGGGAAAAAAAATAGAGACCACATTGGTACGCTGGCTGTGGAGATATGAATGCTCATTATAAAATGTTCAAATGTAATAGGAAATAAAGGAAGAAATGGCTTGTGGTTAAAAGGCTTCCTCCAGGCTATTGAAATTAAAAAGCAATAATTTACCTTGGTGGAATTAATTACTTTCTTCCCTCCTTTTAACCAAAATGTTGCTTATTAATGTATTAATAATAACAAATTAATTTTTGCATAATAGATGTTTAGTATCTTTCAAAGAGTGAAATTAAGCATAAACTAGAGGATTTCAGATCTCTTCACCATTATGCTGATGCGCACTTCAGTAATTTTGTTGATATTATCATCACTCTCATTGCTCTTGTTTTTTATTATCTAGTGATGCTGCTCCTCTATGTTTGAGGCAATGAACGTCTATAGCAAAAAACATATAGACTTTGCCTTCAGAAGAAAATTTAAATAAAGACGATGAACCCAAGTGGAAGACTTTCCTAAGGTACAACTTCTGTGAATTTCTGAGTGGCTAAAAATGAAACTTTTGGAATTAAAGATATATGATCCTACAAATACTGGAATTTCAAGGGAAAAAGACATCAGGACTGATATTAAGCCAAGGCTTCTTAATTTTGTTCATAACTCTTGCACCCCTCATCATCTTCCACAAGGCATGTAGTTCTACTGATTTCTTTTAATGTCTTCATTTTTCCCTGCTACGCCCTCATCTGTTCATTTGAAACATCATCCTAAACTAGACCCAATAAGGAACCCAGCCAACATATATGAAGATTCAAGTACCACAAGTCCTCAATGGATTAGAATACTTTAACTGTCACAGCTATGCAACACAGGATATGGAATATTCAACTCGCTCCATCTTCAACATATATATAGATTTACTTTGACAGTACTCCTAATAACATATTTAAAACATTACTTATGTTACACAGGAGGCCCACAGAATTAGGGGATTTATTAATAGATAGCTCTATCAGACACATTATAGATCATAAAAATCCCATATGTATAATATCTTGCTTTCTTGAAGGCTCACATTGTTTACATTATCACGTCCACATAATTGCTACACAATATGGTGAGCAGGACAATGTATATATATACATATGTGTGCACATAAACATAGAAGCTTTTCACAGCTCCCCAGAAAACACCTGATCATCATCTCTTGCCTCTAGACACCAATTTTTGATTCTTCCTCACTGTCAAGTCTGAACAATATCTGTCTAAAATCATTATCAAAAACCAGTATGACACAAATCTTCTCCCAAACCATTCCATTATCCTACATAATTAGACAGCATTATGTGAATCCTGTCATATTTATAATGGATAATATTAGACATTCAAAATAGGCTTGTGAATGTTCTTCTAACACCTAGCACCTTTCCTTTCAATGTGTGCAACTGTAACTTTCTTTTCATAAGCACAGTGCACTCACTGTCCAAGAAATGTCTGTCTAATTTTAACCTCTCAACAGAAGACATCAGTTGAGTGAAAAGCTGAATTGATACCAATATTCCCTGAAAGTGTCATTCAATGGAAAGATTTAGAGCGGAAAAAAAAATCAAATTGCTTAATTTTTTTAAAATTACTAAGATCTAGATAATTTATTCAATTCTGACTTTATCTTGCTGTATAAATACATAAGGAAAGAATTTAGTTAGTTAGGCCATCCAAGAAAGTCGTATTGTTTTCTCTTTTAGCTGTACAATTCACTGCTTCACCGCAGATCTGTGCTTCATTGAGATCAAGTTGTAGAGCATGTGATTTTTTTCCAGTAACAGCGTGTCATTTGCCAGCTCACAATGGAGATGTTGTGCACAAAGCAGAACTAAAGAGACCAGATTTGAATCCTTGAGGTACTGTTTTTGTCCTTTATTAAACTAGAAGTAACCCAGTGTAACATGCCAATCTGCTTCCTCTTCATGGATGCTTTAGCAATGAATGATTGATGGTGTTTTCCTCAACCTTTTTGGGAATTTCGGGCAACTGAAGGGTATGATCTACCTTGTCATATGTCACATCCAGGTAAAATAGCAATATTGTATTATATCCCTTTGGGGGTGCTGTTAGAGAGAAAATGAGATATTAACATGTGGCTGTAATAAATGCCAAGGTAGCATTTGCAGCAGTTAATAGACAGAGGATTAAAGTATAGAGAGCTGGAAAGATACCAGTTTTCACAGGTCCTGTTAATAATTCCTGCTTCTTGTCACAGCATTATTACTTTGCAAGAATTCCAGGATATGACTGCACTAAGACCTTGTCCTCTCCCTTAAGATACTGATTACATAAAACCCTCTTTCCAGCTCAGCTTGATGGACTAATTTCCACTCTATCTGTTTTTCTTTAACTTGCCCCAACTTGAACCAGCCTTATAAATATTGAAGAGATTGGTAAACCTAAAATTAAATCTACCAACTTCATCTGGTTTGCAAGCAAGAGTGAGTGCCCCTCTGCTCTCTCTGTCTGCATTGTTGCTGTGAATAAAAACAAAAAGCAATATGAATTGGAAGCACACCTCTCTTGAAACTCGGTGGTGTCAGTGTGGATGCCAATGCAATCTGCATATCTGAGGAACTTCAAAGGATTAAAAAGTGAGTAGAGTGTCATTTAGTCTTAAATCTGTCACATTATCATCAGTCTGCTTTAGCTTCCCATCTTTGCCTGCTTTTTCATTGAATTCCGGGTGGGACACATCCTGTTCTTTCCCCTTTTCCCTAGCAGCAGCTGCATGAACATTGCAAGGAAAACATCCCCTTGCTTGTACCCAGAACAAAAGTAACCTCTAGATAGCATGAAAAATCATTACAATGAAAATCTTAACCAAAGCCTACAGAGCTGATACAGTGCATACTGAATTTCCCAGAAGGAAAAAAATGCGTTTATAATCTTATTTCCATATAGAAAAATACACAATAGAGAACCTAGGTGTAAATACTCTATTGAGGCAAATTTAGTCATCAGCTTTGAAGAAAACTGTATTTACTAAGAAAATAGAGATTCCTCTAATAGAGATTTCCCCTGAGATTCCTCAGGGCCTGGCACTTCAGCAAAATTTTGTTGCAGATCCTTGAGGGTGGTAGCAACGCCAAAGGTGTTCTCTGGCATCAGAGTAGAAGCAGTGTCAAACCCATGTGCTGTAGCACAAATTGATNGGCACAAATTGATGCAGAAATGTCTCCATAGAACTGTTGCAGTAACAGCCACATTATGTAATAAGAATTTAATAAATATTTTATAAATAATATTAACTTAGAAACTTGCTGCCCCCTGCAAATCTTCTCATTTAAACCTTTCTGTAGAGTATTTATTTTTCTGATTTATTANAAACTTCACTCCTTATATATGTATGTGTGGGGTTATGTGTTTAGAACAATGTACAAAAAGTGGTCCTTAAACAAGATAATCTCAGTTCAGAATAAAAATATAAAAGCAGTAAGCTGCCTGTAAATGACAAATTAAAAAAAAAAAAAAAA
>VZTR01006520.1:158012-169010 GCA_013400775.1 Chaetops frenatus | reverse complement strand
CAAAAAGTAGCTTAGTGAAGAGTTGTATGCAATAAATTGAAAGGAAATGAATGTCAACTCTTTTTATGGAGAAGTCCCAAGGTATATTTGTGAACTTGGAAATTTCGTGGTATTTGATATTCCTGTTTTGTAAACCAGAGAATATTTTTAGATTTATTAATCTCCTTATTAAAATTCTATAAAAATCTGGAAGCAGGATTTCCTATACACATTAAAACCAGGCATCTTCAAACTCTAACCAGAAGACTTCTAGTTAGTTGCAGCCCTTCTAAGCAGTCTATTCTGTGTAGGTGTTCCAGTTTTTAACAATACTTGAGTTATAATGCTGGTTTTGCATCAGTTTGGAAAGGTGTGTTGGAGATTTACAGAGTATGCCTAGACACAGGCATCTAATGCTTTCTGGGATGTTCCTATACCTGGTACAGAGAGGGCCCTTCTGTCATGGTAGCTGGAGGCTAGGCAGGAAACTCTAGGATAGTACAAATATTAGTACAGTCCATGCTCAGGCAAGTAAATCATGCCCAAAATCCTCCCTCCTCCATCTAACCAAGTTTTTATGAAACTTACAGAAACCTAACACATCTGAAAATTTTGTCCGTCAAATTTTGTTTAAACCTGCCAACAGTTTCAAACACACAGGTATGATGGTGTCCCAAGACTCATTTGCTTATGAAATCATGTTCAAATGCCACTCTGAAATAAAGTGTAGACACTCCAACCCACAAATGTTAGGTTAGGAACAAGCATGAGGAAATATCTCCACTGAACTTCTAGGAGTTCATCTGCAAGTGCACCTCTAACATCTCATTAGTCTTAGCAAGCTGCAGATGCTCATGTAGAGCTACAATAACAGCCCAAGAACTGCTTGGAGTCCCGTGGGGCTTTGCTTGGTTTTCTTTTTCATTCTCTTTACACAGCAGGGAATAGCTCACATTCAGTGTCTATTCTCACACCTCTTGTCACTCAAGACTCAGACAAGACTGCCTGAACTATTACTGTAAAAAAAATAAGCTTACACTTTAAGGGTGCTTGCTCCTGAAGGGCTTATGCCATGTATCTTTTAATAGGTTGCTTATGTATGGAAAATAGACCTTCACTTTTCTTAGGTTCCCAGGTTAACCATACCTCCTACAAAGGGCCATGGTTATATTATCATCCATTATTTTGTTTACACAAGGCATCCATGCCTTCTGTTCACTAACACCTTGTAACATAAATTACAACTGACATCTGTTGCTCATTTTCCATGATCCCCAGCAAAACTCTGTAGCTTTGATAGCTCAGCTTAGATATATTATTTGGTATTTTATTTTAAAGAATTTTTTTTAAAGATATATTTTTAACCTACCTTGATATGTGACTTACCTGTTGCTCCTATCTGGTCAGCATGAATGGTGTTTGTAGATCCTGGCTTCATCAGAGTATTGGCGCAGAAAGAGGTAATTATGTCTGTATATTACCGATTAATTGCTTAGTAAGATCTACTGTAATGTGAAAAAAAAAAACCCATGAAACAACAAAACTAAAAAACTCAATCCAAAATAAAAAAACCAGACTAAAACAACCAACCAACAACAACAAAAACCAACCAAACAAAAGACACACACACACACTAAAAAAAGACAAACAAACAAACAAAAAAAAACCCAACAAAAAAGCCCAACAACCAAAACAGTCATTTTGTCGTAGTTCCAGTTCTCTTCCCGTGGTTTGGAAGGTGAAACTTAATAACACACAAAAAACCTGACTGTTTCTGAAGCAAGAAGCTGCAGGCTGTGTTATGGGAATCTTTAACCATAAACCACATTCTGAGCCCTGTAATTTACTTACACTGCTTACTGGGAAGATGATGTCCCAGGGATTTTAACCTGACATTCAAAGGGTTCCAAGGACTTTTAATTATTTCCAGAATATTGACAAAAATATATATGGAAGCAAACTGAACAGGAAAAACAGAATGCCCAAATACACTTGTTACTTTGCCAGAAGGAGAAAGTATGACTTTTTTAGTTTATCACTGGTTTGAAAGATGTAAATACAATTGATTTTCATCAGACTTTCTGGAGCTTAGATTGGGCTGACAAAGTGGAAAAGGAAAGGAAAAACCTATAAATCTTATTGCTATATATGAGATTTAAATTTTTAGTCTTAGATTTTTCCTCACTATAACAAGAAAGAAAATAAAAGACAAAAGGCCACAGATTTCTTCACTTCCTTGTGCCAGTGAAACTTCTTTTTTCTACACAGCAAATGATTGTTCATTTCTTCTATTTTTCTTGTTTTGCTGTTAAAAAATCCCCTTTATACTCCTCTCAGAATTAAAGATCCTATATTTTGTTTCAAAACTTTCAGTCTTACTAATATTTGTTTTTAAAAATATCTTATCTCATTTCCTTTTCAAACTCTGAAAAGTCATCAACACTCATTCTGTTTTTCCCAGGCTGTAGCTTCAGACCAGTTCACAATAATGAGGGCTTGGTACCCAACTCTATAGAGAACAATTTGGATAATTTATGTAAACAGACATAAATATTATGTAATGTTTAAAAATATTATAATAACAGTGGAACTATAGAGAGAGATCCTAAATCAACTGAATTGCTCTCTGGAGATGCCTATCTCTTTCATGGAACCTTGGATAACTGGAAGCAACTCCAGCTGCCTCAGTTGAGTGCTTAAGAGGTACATGGGAGGAATCCTGTCCCTGTCCTAAGTTTCCTACCGAAACACAAATGTTTTTCAAGTAGTCTTTAAAATAAGAGATGTATAATAAAATCTTTCTTACTTGCTCTTTGCTGGGAAAAAAAACCATTACCAGATTGGAAAACAGTGATGTGATGTGATGTGATGGGATTAATGGGGTGCAATGAGGTCCCAAGTCTTCAGTGATCAATTTACACAGCTGAAGACTGGGTCTTTTGTCATTAGATGTTTCCTGGATTGATATTTCTCAACAATAAATGATATTAGTAACTTTTTCCTATTATTTGTCAGATAACACTTTTTTCCTTTTTCTGGACACTCAAAAGAAAAAACATTTTTTAAAACAATAAGGTATTAATCTCTGAAATTCTCTAAAAATTAAAGCCATATTTTGCTGTGTCTCGTTGGATGCTCAGAAGAACACAGGGCACTGATTTAAAGTAGTCTGTCTCTATCAATCCAGTTTGTGTTTTTTGCATCTGATTGACTGTGGCACTTTGGTCAGTAGTATGCAAGAAAGTGTTTTCTGGACAGACTTCTTATGCACAGATTCTAAACTTATTCTGCATTCAAGACAAGACTGCATGAATCACCTTTTCTTCCTACTTTTCTTTCTCTCTGGCTCTTCAAAAAGATCAGTTCCTCTCATAGCCCCAGAGCTAGAAGATTCACATTCTTTACACTAGTTCTGTTTTCTTATGTATTGACTTTCTTTACTTCTATTGCCTTCACATAAAAATTTGGTGATACACAATGATTTTTAAGAATATACTTGATGAGCAAACATTAGTACTAATCCCACATTCAGAGATTCTGTGTCATTTTCATGAGTATTATAAGAAATCATGAATAAACTAATCTAAATACACACATTCTGATAAACATTTAATGAGTTTCAAAGATGAAAGACATCTCTCTCTTGTCCCACTGGTAATACTAGAGTTAAATTTCAGACAGAGATGAGATCATGCAAGACAAGTTTAGTTGCCCAAAGCTGTGACATAGTGAAAGGTAATTCACTTCAACCCAGTGCATTCCAGATCAGTGGTTAGTGCTTTTTTATTTATTTCCCCCCCTTTTTTTTTTTTTTGGGTCTTTTTTTGTTTTTTTTGGGGTTTTTTTGGGTGGGAGGAGGAGGTTTTTTTCAATTATTACCAGTATTTTGAACTGCAAATCAGGCAAAGGCAAATTGAAAACTCTGAGTCAAATTTCAAGGGAGACATACATTTCCTCATTAGTATTCCCATTTAAATATAGCTACACCATTTAAATTGTCATGCTGCCTGCTGTACCTAAATGCTACCTGAAAATCTATTCAAAACATAGGTTTCTCTCAAGGTATAATTAATTCCCATGCCTGTGTTTGACATTGTGGTTGAATCCTAATTAAATCTGAACAAAGCAAACAAACAAACCAAAAAAAGAGAAAAGGTTTAGGTTTTGGATGAGAAAAATAGTTCAGTGAAAAGTTAATATCATCCACTAGGACTTTGTTTACATCAGTAGGGGTTTGCAAGGTGCCCATTAACAGAGGGATCTTCAATCACACCGTCTGCCCTTCCCCTCGGCAGCCTGTGCTGTACAAGCCTCAGCTTCTGCACTGGGGGACCTTCTGTGCAGCCTGACCACCCCAACAAGGATCTGTGTGGCACAAAGACTGAGGTCTGCCTGGAAGAAAATGACTCTAAGGGTCTTATTAGACCCTTCATTATTAGAGTGTCTATTAAAATGCACCATAATGTCAGGGTCTGATAACCTCATGATATTCTGATGATATGACCTCATCATTATTCTAATTTCAAAATAAAAGATTACTCTGCTATTGCCCTTCTTGGGCTTTGTATATTCTGTCTATGCATAAGATCTGAAAACATCCATTTGATATTGTTGGTATTTATTGAGTAAATTTTAGAAACTTACTGAAGGCACAATAACAAAGCATAGTATCAGGCAAGGAAAGAGTTAAATACTGTGTTGGACTCAAAATATAAATGATTGTATCAGCTGAAGCCTGTGTCAAATACGATGTGATTTGCAGAGCTGCACGTGAGAATGTCAGCCTCCTTTGTTCCCCTTTGTAGTTTAGTGACAGTGACTTCATACAGTCTGGCAGCAATGTCATGAATATTCTCAGGAGTAGGTGGATGGCATATTCATTGAGAGCTGTACAGTGGATTGCATACAAAACCAAAAATATTTTTGAATAGTGTTAGTAAAACTGTGATATTTCTGCCACCACTTTTCATATTTTAAACTCATTTGTCTCCATTTGAATCTTAGCTATGTTTACCAGAAGCTCTCGTTTTAGCTATGATGGCATTATTTTCCTAGTGAAAATCTGAATTTGCTGAAAGCAACATGTTTTAACCTGAAATAACCCCCTTGCTATATAAACAAGTGAAATAGCTGCAAAATAGCTTAATTGATCTTACATATATTTTTGTTCAAACTAAATGTCCTTTGGGTCAATTAGCAACCTTAAATGTAGCATCCACAGGAACTCTGAAAAAAGCAGATTCCGTCTAAATAAGATGTGAACCGTCTGTCCAATGTGACAATCTATATAAAAACCTTTTAGCAAAACCAAAATGATCTAGTTCTGGTTTACTCTGTAATTTAAGACATTATAACGAGAAATCACTACAGTAGTGGTTTGGCAGATAAATACAAGGAAGGGACTCGTGGTTTGAACATAAACCTGCAACACAGGAAAAGTGTTTTCTATTTTTGTTCTGGGCATTGACTTCTTCAGTACCCATGGGTGACTTACAGTTCCTGAAAGGTGAGTATCCAGGGATCCCAGTGACTTCATCTGGGATGTGGTCACTCACCATTTCTGAAAAAAATGCCTCATTTTCTCTATAATTTACTTTTTCTGTCAATGAAATGATGCTTTGAGATGGTCAGTTCGGGGCCAAGCACCCATTATTTTATCTCTTTTTAACCATTTGCCCATGGTACATGAATTGAATAAAATGGGGAAAATAGCAAATAAAATATTCACACAAATTTTCACCAGCTATTAATGCCACTACAAACATAAGATGTGCTGTTGATTCCCCCCTAAAAACTTCGGAGTTTTTTTCAATTGTTATTCAAAGCAGTGGGTTTATGTCCTTTCAGCAACCTTGTACTTCAGGGATGAAGCTCTTCTCCCAGCTCCTCAGAAAAGCAACTGAGAAATTATCCATTAGGATTACCATAGTTTATAGTAATTTGGTGAAATCATGCATTAGGGTTACAATCACCCTCTTGTGAACATCTGTCATGTCTGAGTTCTCTAGAACAGCTCTTCCTTAGGATAATACTTTCATAAAAACTCTTTAATACAATTTTGTTCTCAGAGTCCACGTCATATATATGCCGTACGTATGGTATCCCTCATTCACAAACATATGCTATCATACACAGAATGTAGGTGCATTTGTAGCTGTATACATTTTTAGCTAGAAATTAAAAATGGGACATCTCTTGAGTATTTAATCTAGCTTTCTTATCAATTTTACTATAGGTACAGGATTATTTAATCTGCTAGACATTAATTTACATTGCACTAGTAACATAACTTCAACACAGCAACTTATGACAAAAGATGAGTATCTTGTCAATACTTAGAAATCTTTATGTTTGATGTTCCTTTCTCAAGATTCTTATCTGTATTTTGAGGTGCCAATGGAAAAATTACAAATATAGGACATTTTGTCAGTGTTGAGATTTAAAAAGTTCCTCATCACCCTTTCAAAAGAGTGTCACAGCTGTAGTTAACCTTGTGAGCAAACATCTTAAAATATGGAACAATACTTTTAAAATTGTGAAACAATACCAAAACATAGTCTAAATCACTTCAGTGGTTGATATAAGTCTCCCCAGAGAAAAACGTTATTAATAAATGTAATTAATTTGGTGAGGCAATATATACAAAGATATGCAACAGTAAACTCATTAATTTCTGTTGAAATAATTATTTACAAATATTCATCTGTTTTCCCAAGACACATTAATGAGTTGGAAAAAATGTTTATATTGTATGATTGGCTGAAAAATAGCTATGGGCTTTTGCCTTCAAAAATAGTACTCCTTTTCATGTTTTGAAACAGAAATGCTAACTTGATTGCACCTGAGTTAATGCAAAAGCTGCAGTTTTCACTCAGCCCAAATTACTAATAGATTTACATAAAAATTATTAAATAATTTTGGCTAAAAAAAGAATACCTGTCAAAAAAATGTCATTTTGTCATTCCATTTTAAAGTAATATCTTCATTGGTAAGGTTGCCTACAGCTAATTTTTGAAAAGGTTGAAAACTGAATTAGATTTCAGTTTGTTATGCTTGAGATATGTTTTCTTTTGTTTCACCAAGAGAATTTTTGTTGACTCTATAAAATGTAAACATTTTTTTCTGTAAATCTTGTATTATTTTCAAGGTTTTGCAGCTTAGGCTATTTTCTGAGAATCTTTTATTCCTGTTTTCTACACTTTTCTTAGAGTGAACTGCTCCATCAATAACATGCAATAGATGAGAAAACGTTACTTAGACTAATGCTTTCTTTCAGAAGGTATCCATTTACTAACCCCACAGAGAATTTCTGCATAGATTGAAAATCTCAACACTCTCAAATGTTGAGACCAACATATGAAAAATATATTTTAATTGTATCCTTTCACTATCATTCTCCAAAAGAGTCCTTACACGTAATTCTGTCTTTCCATTGAGTGACTACTGTGAGTTGACAGTATGAGAGTTTCTTTTCTTTCTTTTTTTTTTTTTTTTTTTATTTTTGGCTTCCTGCTATGTAGCCAATTTTCTGGAATTTGCTCAAATAATTTTTTGGGGGGAATGTTGACCCAAGATCAAAGCATGTTAATGGACTTCATCAAGGTTGAGATTCAGTTGCCTAAATGCAGGCACCTCATGGCATTTTTACCCTCTAGGGTATCCAGAATATCTGCGAAGAACTGGCAGATAAGGCACGGGCCCCTCAGGATACCCATGCCTTTCTGGAGAGCCTGGTGGAGGTCTGAGACACATCCTGAGAGGAAAACCCTAAACTAAGGAAGAAACATCTCCAATCATTTTCTCACAACATATATTTTTGAATCTCTTACTGAAAGTGCACAATGCCATAATTTTGCCTGTTTTGTAATGTGTAATTATATTTTTAAGGTTGTTTGCTTATTCTTCAGATTTCAGACTTATTTAAGGAAATGCTATCCCTATAGAAGCACCCAGATCACATTTAATGCTGATGTCACTGATGACATAGTTACTAGAGCAAGCAATAAAATAGAGAATCTCACTAATATGGATTTCACCATGTTGATAAAATAAAACAGAATCTTCACAGTCTCTTTAGACTCAATCTTCCCCCCTAAAATTTTTCAGCATTATGAGGTCATATGAGACAGTGCTGTAGGACTGTGTTCACTAAAACAGAAAGCCACAGTTACAGAAATGTTTATGTTAGTAAAAATAAAACAAGACACAAGAGAACTGTTTGCAGATAAAGTATCATTAAGTCACTTATCCATAAAGGCAGTAAGTGACAGCAATAGAAGGTAGAAAACAAGAGATCAGGGTGTAGTAAAAGTAAGCCACACTATTTTTGTAGAGTTTCAACATATGTACTGTATGTTTTATGAATATTAAGCATGAATGGAATTCTGTGCTTTCCTAATTGGGGCTTCAGATTGGCTATGGGCCAGTCAGGACTATAGGGACTCAAAGGCTAATAACACTACAAACCAGTCTATGTTCAGTACTGCTCACTCTTCATTTTTAGAAAATGAACAGAAAATTTGGGACTGCTAAGGTGTGTTGAATTTTTCTCTTGACATTTGAAGCTAGATGTTATATATGTCTTGGTTTTGTGTAGATCAGTTATTTCAATTTCAAATATTCCTCTGAAAAAGTACAGGATTTTAAATTTTAGGCTGACAAAAGCAAACCTGTATTAAAGATCTCAATAACACGAAAATGGGTATAGAATATGCCAGAAAATTTGAGATTAGTATTTTAATGAATATGATGTCAAAATAAAAAGAAAGTAGGTTCTTGGAGACACATTCTGTTTATTCAAATAAGACTTGAAATGGTACTAGAGCTATTAAATACTAAAACTGTTGTAGTTGTAAATTTTTTTAATGCAAATATTTCTTAGACTCCATTTCAGAGCTTTGCTTTTGTCTTAAATCCCCCTTTTATTGGAATCAAAGAAATCCAGTTTTCAGCAAACTGAAAATTCATACACCTAGAAACAGCTAGAATATGAACTTTAACAGTTTATAAAATTACAAGTATTTTCATGAGCAACAATGCTAACAAAGACAAGTTTCCTGCAGTTTTATGTATGGCTTATCCATTGTCTCACAAGGTTTGATGTTCACAACAGTTTTCTCCCACACAGAATCTTTTCTATCTGATGAACTATTTGAGTTCATTTAACACAGGATACTTTCATGAACTTAATCCTACACACAACACACAAACATGCCAGCAGCACAAATCTTGTAACTGTCAAATCCTTAGGAACTTAGTTTTATACATCTAATCGCACACATTTGTTCTTCAATGTCTGAACTTAATTTTAATTCATTCTGTTTTATTTTAACTATATCCAAGTCACATTTGGATTTCCCAAATAAATCTCTTCAATAGTGTTCTTTAAAGAGCTAAAATAATTATATTGGCTATTTGTAGTACTTTGTTTATAGTAAAGATCATAGTAAAGAACAGGAAGGGAAAGAAGTACACTTTTTAAATTTTAATTTCTTTTTTCACCAAGGTCTATTCAAATAAAAAGTAAAATCTGAAAATTTAAAATGCTGGAAAGGGAAAATACTGAAGGTGCTGTCAGATGAACTGCTCTTGACCTAAGGCTGGAGGACTTGCTTCCAAAGATCGACAAATAGTTCTTCCTTTTTCTTATTGTAGCATATCATCAAAAATGCTAATTAAACTGTATTTTTTCAGTGACTGTGGCTATTTAGAACAATATAACACAGGCTATGCACTGTACATTTCAGTGGAGTTCCAACATGGAAACTAGGAGCACAGAATACTCTTGGAAGGTAGAACAGACATGGAAAAGTCAATTTTAATTTAGAAATTATCATAATTACACTGTGGAAACATCTCTAAACACATATCTCGGATATGCCTATGCACCAGGAGGAGCAATGGCAATGAGTAAATCATATTAGCACAGGCTCACTGCTGAGCCATTTCTTTGGTATTGAGATACAGCAGGCACAGGCCGAAGTCACTTGGGAAATGATACCTCAGCCAGCATACAATGACATTTTAAATATTCTGCCTGCTCCCTCCTGCCCTGAACTCCTCATTACACCTTCCATTTAGCTCATTCAGATTGTATTACTGGTAATGCTAATATTTCCATATTTCCTCCAAAGTACATTTTAAGGCAATTATTAGAAACTAGCTTCCTATTTCACTTCTCATATCAAAGTACAAAGTCCATCATTTTAATATAATTAAAAAATCCTTTGGCAGTCGAGGCATACCACAGATGGAACACTAATCAGTTCATATTTTCCTGATGAGAGCTATGTTTCTGCTCAATTTTGACCTGAAGAAAGTAAGAAAATGGATAAAATAATTAACCCTCCCCTGTTTTCCATGGAAAGAGACTGGAAAGAGATGCTTTGACACAGTATGAACAGGCATTATGACTTGAGAGACGCAGAAGCAGCACAATGACTACTCTGTACATGGCAATGACACAGAAGATGATGACAGGATTAATTATACCCTGTCCAGCTGAACTCATGAATCTTCTCTTTCTAGAAGCCTCAAAAATGGTTCATTTGAAATCTAAAAGTTTGGTGAATTTCTATAGTATTTCTGGTTTAGCTTAGAAAGAGAGATAAATCACAAATTCTTTAGCTATCATGAAAGTTAGCACACAATGTTGTGTGGGGTTTTTTTTTTTTTTAGGTTTCACTATATTTGCCTTTAAAAATCCCTGTTGTTTCCATGTGTGGGAAAATATGCAATCAGGTTAAACACTGAGTGAACTGATACCAGTAATAAATCTTGTGCATACAGAACGAATCTTAAGCCTAGGGCAAAATAGTAATACATTACCTGATCAGTTACAGAAACAATCAAGTAGGATGAACCAGAGTAAAACAAATACCAGAAATACTAAATGTAAAAGGTTATAAGATGTTGGGGTTTGGGTGTTCCTCCCTTTTGTTTCTCTTCACCTGTGGAATTTTTTCCCCCATCAGTTGCTAAGGGACCATAATGGCCAGGTACTTAAGGGGAACAAAAGAA
>VZTR01006520.1:118482-141709 GCA_013400775.1 Chaetops frenatus | reverse complement strand
TTGTTTTACAGAAGAAAAAAAATAATGCTTCAAATTGACTAAATTTTCCCACATGGCATCTGCAGAAAATAAAACTTAGATATATTTCAACTGCACCATCAATATAATCTTCTAGCATATATTAAAAGAAAGATGTGTATTGTGAGTATGAAGCTGAAATAGTGGCCTGAAAAAATGTGTGTTTTCTGAGTGCACTGAAACAGATCAATGATGGCAATGTCATTTCCTGTCATTCCCATGTCTCTGGAATGCCATTTACTGTTCCCAGGTAGTTTCTTTCCTACTGTAAAACAAACACTGAAATGCCATGTAAGTTGTATATTGAAAAAATCACCAAAGATGTACACTGGAGCTGAGAGTTACTCTTCTGAGCTGTGTATGAACACCAGCCTTTAACAACCATTCATCATGACCCCTTCACTGCAGACCTATTGATCAGGCAGATGTAGAAGAGAATAAACAGAAGTGTAAGCTCTTTCCAGTTACAGGTAAATTGATTCTTTAAATCTGTCAAACAACAAAATATTCAGAGGCATGACAAGATTCTGCAGTCACCATTCAGCCCAAACAAGAATGTTATTTATATTGTATATGTGGCAATTCAATTTGCTAAACTACTTATTTGACATTAAAATATAATGCAAGAAAGATTTAAAAGGACACATTCTGGCATCTTCATTCAAAATGAATAAGGATTTTTCTGGAGGCAGTGAGGCAATCTACAGCACAGAATTAACAGTCATGGGGAAGCCAAGCAATATGTTAATGAAGAGTATGATAACAAACTGCAAATATTTTACATTTGTAATCACTGCAGAGTGAAAGAAATTATTAACTTTGATTAAATGTGTATTTTATAACTGAAGAGTGTATAGCCAGAAATAATGACAATAAATTAGAATATATCACAAAGAAACTGCTGACAATTATAGTAATTTAGTTATAGGAAATTCTTCAAACTGAGTTCTTGTAACATGGTAATAACAATTTAGATTGGATAACAAAAATAACAGCAGTAAACCTACAAATATGGTACTGGCAGTGAATTGGAGCCAATAATTTATAATACTAGATATTTTCTACCACCATTTCATTAAAGTACATTTGAGGGAGGAATGAAGTATCAAAACAGTGATTGAAATATTTAAATATTGAAATATGAATACCATATTGAAAGTTTTTTCATTATGTCACTAACTGAATATTTTATCATTTAAATATATTTACAAAAAAACCCCAAACAACTAACCAACTTGGAAACTTCCTTTGCTGCTAAACCAGGCTGAATTCTTTATCTATGTCTTTCATGAGGTTTTTTTTCCGTAAAACTAAGAGTGTGACAAAAACTTGCAAATAAGACTGGATGGGAGAATAAACCAGGAGAGGAGAAGAACTAGTTTTTGTTACTTTTTGCTCACCCTTATAGTGGCAAACAGTGAAAAAATAGTCTGAGTTATGAACATGGATCATATTTTAACCTCATAGGAGGTACAGGATGTACTGCAGTAGAAACCCTTACTCAGCCACAGAACCAATGTTACATGTTGTGAGATCAGACAACCCATATAGGAAACAACTACTTTAAAAAGGATAAAGGGACTGCAAGGTATTCTGGTTTTTCAAACCTAGGCTGAAAATTTAGTGTTGTGGAGCTCTAAACCAACAATATTTATGTGCAAAAAGCTTATTCTCTTAATATGGCCAACAGGAGTGGATAATCCAGTGGATGCAGGGAAGTTTGTTGTCAAAATAGTCACTGGATCTTTTGCCCTCAAGCTCCCTCCTGCTGCTAGCAGGGTCATTTTAACTTCCCCACAGTGGAGTTACTTCTTTCAAGTACTTCATAAAATGAAGAAAAACTGCAGGTGGTCATTTTCTTCTCTCTTCTAATACTTTCCTTGCTTTTACAGGAAAATTTGAGAGTTATTACAAAAAAGATGAAAAGCTTTGAATTCAAATTAATTTACCTTCATCAGTTCTGAGTGATTTCTGAAAACACAGGCTAAAGTTCCATTGGTTTGGATCCAAAACACAGGTTTATGGTTCCCCAGGTCCAAACAGCTGGTGTAGCCATGGCTGCAGGTCGAAACTATAGTCCCAGAGAAACAGTCAATTTCCTTCTCAGAGCATATAGATGTTCAAGACAAGCAAACCAGTGAAGTGAAAACTGGCTCTTTTGGGGTTGGGTTAGAAGGTTTAAAGAGAAGCAGACACACACATTACATCTGTGCTGCTGACTATGATGCAGGGATACTGCCAAGACACCTTCAAATTAGCTAGCTGACACACCAGCAGCAGGCGTGCTGAGGCAACATGGACTTCAAATCACATGTCCAGCCAAATGAGAAGCAGAACAAATTAGCCCACAATGAGCTCTTTGCTGCCTTGGCTAAACCATTTCTTATTACATGTAAGATATGATACAGTCTGCAGAGCCGACGTGCCCACATGAAAAACATGAATGACTTAATATTAAACTTTGAAGGTTAGAGGCAGAAGTACATCTGCGGCCATATGAAGGGTGAGACACTGATAATGTGCAACAATATGTGTGCAGGTAGAGATCAGTAGACTCTTTTTTTCCAGACCTTAGCCGTAAGACATTGGCCAAATACATTTCTTTCTGCACTTTACTTTGAACTAGGATGAAAGCTTAACCATATCCCATAAATGTTTGAGAAAATTATTGGAACATTTGCTATCACACCAAACCCAAAGCACATTGTACAGATGACTGGTAAAGAATGCATATGGAAGAGCAAAAGAACTGGATAGGTTCCCAGAGCTTTTTCCCAGCTTTTTCCAAGGTGGATGCCAAAGAATATTTCTTCCATAAAATATTAGGTCCCTTTTTTGACCCATACAAACTTATTAATATATGTTATGCCCTGTAGTTAAATTAATGTGAAAAAGTACCTCATTCTGAATTTTGATTTGCTTTAAAATGTGCTTTACTGAATTCACCTGATGCCTTCATAACTCTAGTAGTGTAGGGCACAAGGAGCAGTCCTTTCCTTGGCCTTTCCTCCATGCTACTTTGTTTTTGATAATTATCTTAAATTCTTCACTGATTATTTCTTTTTCATTCTAAAATGAGAGATCCAGGAAATCTAAATAGAACCCATATCCAGTCAGCTGTATTTTTCTTGTTTTCCTTGTCCTGACTTTTTCAATTCTCACACCTACGTTTTTGAGATGCAGGATGAAAACTGTACATGGTATGCAAGATGTGCACATAATGGTACATGTACCCAGTGAAATTACAGTGCTTACTATTCTGGGGTTTTTTTGCCATTTGTGTAATTATTACTGATTACTCATTATTATCTGTATTATTTATTGTGCTATTTTTTCCTAGAACCATTATAAATCCAGTATTTAATTCTTGAATTATAGATCAGATTTGAGCCTATTGCACACATATATTTGAGATTTTTGTTCATTGCTTTACACGTGAACTTCTTCAAAACTTTTTATTCTATTTTATGTCTCATTGAAATTTGTATGTTTCTTCTGCAAATTTTTGATATGACCTCAATTTATTACCTTGACGACCTAGTATTTCTAACAAACATATTTAACTCATTGTTCTTTCCTTTTTCCCCATTTTGAAGGGCACATATGCCAAACAGATTCCTGTGGGACTTCATCCTCTCCTCCATTAAAACAATCACTTTACTCTACCCTTTATTTTCTACATTTTAAACTGAGTGTATTTCGAACTATTTTTACATGCTGCTATATTCTTTCTCATCCCATGATTTTTTTTAAGAGTTAAATCTCTTAAATATCCTCACCAAAACAAAAAAATATGACTAAAGATGAGGGGGTTTTGGTTTAAAATTGAAGTATACTTTTAACCAAAGGTATATCTAAAAAGATGTTATTAATATTAGAATGATAACGATGTAAGCAATAAGATAACAAGAACATTAATAGGGCAGTCAGTTGTCCCATTGTGATAATGAGGAGTGAAAGAAACCATCAGTAGTGATAAGGACACAAATACCTTTTGTAGTCTTAACCACTGACAGGAGTGTTAAGATACTTAGCTAAAGTGGCTTCTTTCAGGCAATGAAACAGTCATGAATGGCTTTTGACTATGATAACGAAGGGAAAGGTGCTTCAAATAAATGAAATAATTTCAAGTTTAGAACAACACTAAGATAGATGTCAGTACAGTCACATTTCCATTTGTGAGCTCCACAGAACACAGCCATGAGCTCCTGGGAACAACATACATACACCCCAAACCCAGAGACAGTGTAGGGTTGTCAGATAACAGCAGAACCTGGTAAACAGTCAGAACACAATTTCAAAAGTTTATGTGATATTTATATTAAAAAATCAGTGCAGATTTAATTGTACATTGTCACAGTCGCTTTAGTTATATACTCTTTCATGGTTAAACATAAACTGACCACAGACTAATCACATGTATCTAGCAAATAAATTAACACACAGGCATTGTATGGCACAATATTTCTATTAGAGTAATATTGCAACTCCTCAAGCTTTCATTATTTTCATGGAAAAGCTCATAAGAGGCATAAACCATTCAGCTCTGGCTCCAGATCATTCTCATCACAGTGAGCTCCTGAGATGTAAGGACTGATTTCTTTATATCTAGAGTTCAAATATTATTGAGCAGACAAAATATGCAAATCTTTTGTTTCATTCTCTGTGACTTAAAAGATATGGACTCCTGTTATATGTTGCACATTGTGAGGGAAACATATCTACATAAATAAATCTGACAGAGATTTCTTGTGTCCACTTGACCAAAATTCCTGCAGGAGGATTATCACCCTGCGCACTCCAGTAAAGGTTTTGTAAAATTGAATTTGTATATACACATACCTTTAGCACTTATTCAACAGGCAGATACCTTGCTCCTAAACTGAGAAACTTGATTTCCCCTTTGCAAACTCTGTATTACATTTGTCTATATCTGAATTCACTTCACAATGAGTGAATTTCAGTCCACCAAAAGTGAGAGCAAAAAGATTATATTCTTGCCTATCTTACAGTCTTGAAAAATTCTGTTTCATTATGAAAATTTGGACATAAATGGATCCTTTGAAAAGAATGTTAAGAATAAATCTTATGTTATCGAAGGCAGCTGTCTCTTGTTTGTCTGTGAAAGTAATCGTCCTTCATATCCTGATATCTCAGACATAAGGAAATGATTCACCTTTGACACAAGAGAAAAATGTATTTAAGTTCTAAGGCTGCATTTTTTGTAATACTGGGATATATGATTGAATTATATGCACTGGTATCCACGTAGCCATATGGGTCAAATCATAAAAGTAATTTTGTAGATTAACATAACAAATATTCATATATCTCATTGCTTTTGAAAGCATAAGTTTCACAAGCACATATTCTGCTTTTTTTCCAATTTATGCAGTCCTCTTCCCTGCTCTCCTAGGAGCTAAAATAAAACAACAACCAAATATTCTAATAATAAAGCTTGTCAGAGAAGTGGACTGATGTGTCTTTTCTGGAAAATAATACTGTTTAAAGACTAAATCAAAGCAAAGTTTTCTGTCATTTCAAAGACAGTGTGCTGTCTTTGATACTATCCACTCCCATAATCACACTTCTCAGACGGTGAACTGAATTTGATCTCTAGCAAGTCACTAAGCTTTTGTGTTTTATATCAGTGTCATGGGTTTGTTCAAAACCGGGCGGAAACACCATTTAATGTAGTGGTTTCACATTCACCTGCTCGCCTGCTCACACCAGGCGAGAGTGTAGTGTAGTGGTTTCATGAGAATAAGGATTAAGAGAAATTCAAAAACAGGCCTAAACTTCAAAGATAAAAATAGTTTATTAACAAAAGACAACAGAATCAAAATCAACCCCCAGGTGGTTTCTTCTTCCTCCCCCCAGCCCCTCACCCATGATGGTTTCTTTCTCTCACCTCATTTATCTTCCTTTACCACCATCCTTCTCACCAACAACACAGAGAAACAAACTTAGAAAACTCTTGGCCAATTTACCACTCNCAACCAAATATTCTAATAATAAAGCTTGTCAGAGAAGTGGACTGATGTGTCTTTTCTGGAAAATACTACTGTTTAAAGACTAAATCAAAGCAAAGTTTTCTGTCATTTCAAAGACAGTGTGCTGTCTTTGATACTATCCACTCCCATAATCACACTTCTCAGACGGTGAACTGAATTTGATCTCTAGCAAGTCACTAAGCTTTTGTGTTTTATATCAGAAAACTAAAAAATTATTAAAATGTATTACTAAATTAGTCTGTTCAATGTTTTAAATTCTTGCTATAAATTCATTTAGAGAGAGAGATGTGAATTTAATGCCACTTCAGGGAACATCCCAGGTAGTTGTG
Organism: Chaetops frenatus; assembly: GCA_013400775.1. NCBI lineage: Eukaryota > Metazoa > Chordata > Aves > Passeriformes > Picathartidae > Chaetops > Chaetops frenatus. The sequence continues at coordinate 135,348 of VZTR01006520.1, read as the reverse complement.
AAAAAAAATCCAATAAACAATGAATTTAAGGAACATATTAAAATTACATTTATGGATTGACTTGCAGTAAATACAAAATAAAACATCCTTGGATCACTTGGAGTAAAAATGGCTGTAAACTGATTTTGCCTTCCAATCTCAGAATGTGTGATAATTTAAAAAGAGCAACAAGTCTAAATGGTATGGTTGATACAATGAACCTTTATTCTTTCTCATTTCCGTGTGAAAAATGTCTCAGGACTCCAATGTCCAGTTTAGCAAAACAGTCTGCCATGAGCTTACATGAAATTCATTTAACTGAATGTTAATGGTATTTTACTCACATTTCAGAAACATTAGCTATGAGTTACCATCTAGAGCAGAGACAATTGTAGATAACAATATGGTCAGAAAAGTATTAACCTCAGGGACATTCTCATGAGGAATGTGAACTCACAATGTTGTATATCCAGTCACAGTAAGGCCAGAAGCTCCTGCAGCAGAGGATTTGTAGCCTCATTCTGTTTACTATCAAGATGGTAAACAGGATGAAGAAAGCAAGCATTTATCACATATACTCTAAATATATGGTGATTGTGTATTTTCCCAGGTTATGTTCCTGAGCCATTCCACCAACCACTACCCCTTTTTTTCATCACCATTTCCATTCCAACTCAGAAATTCTCTATTCAAAATGCATTTTTACTTGTATTACTTTGTATATCTAGATCTACAATTCAGAAATTGTAATGTTGACTTTTCCAAAAGAATTATCATTTGGGAAATGGTATTCTTTCCCCTTTCTTCAAATGTGTAAGTGGTAGATTTGCATGAACATAAACTCAGTGCCTGTGGACTATACTGATATGGTCCCAATTTACCAGTCTCCATCAGTGGTTACACTGTTAGCAGTTGTATTGGTGTCAGCTGCTGCAGTTATGCAGATACAGTTCAGCATTTCACTGCTGATGATGATCCCAATGGCAGGTGAAGCCATGTAAAGAAAGGAAAAAGGGGGGAGTGAAGGTACCTCATTACAGGATTCTTAAAATAAAAAATGTTAGCTTCCAAAGCAATGTGAAAACTACTCCTTCTCTAATCTCTATTATTTAATTGAGCTGATGATTTCCTCACTAATCATGAAGTATTGTTGTAGAATTTGTTGTTTTAAAAGCTTCATATAGGCGTGTCATCATTGCTGATGATAATCTTATCAGATATCTAAATAGATGAAAAAAATTGTCCCTACTCAGAATACTCCCAAGGTCTATATTTATATTCAATAAATAGTGTTGGAATAGCATATTCAGCAGAGGAACAGGGCAAGAGTCCTTGGAGTTGCTTCAAAATGAGGCACATGCTTAACTTTAACTGTTCTACTCCAACTTTTTGGAGAATCAAGGCAACCTTTGTCAAAATATCAACTTTCCAAATAATAGCACAGATTTCTTTGTTGGTGAAGTTTCCCCAACTAAGAGCACAACCTGCTTTATCATTCTTTATGCTTCAGCTTCATAACCTTCATGACCTTTAGGAGCACACACATCATACAGCTCCTTGCCACCCACAAATTAAACTATTTCTCCAAGTATCCCCCAGGAACCATTATCAGAGACTAGATATCCCCTGAACAGAAATGATACATTTTTTTTTTCTGTAGTTGCTGAGACCTCAAATAATATTTTAAAGACATATTTTGCTAGCTATTCCTTACAGGACTTCTAAATGGGGAATAATCTAGTGTCAGCTTATCTTCACAAGAGCAATGCAATGTATGAAAAGTGTTCCTTAGGATGCTTAGTATATTAAAAAATGCTGTAGCTGTAACATCAATTGGTCTGAAGACCAACAGAAAGAGAGAAGAGAAACCATGAGAGACCAAGAGAAAAATAGTTTTCTTCTCTTTGCTTCAAATGCCAGAAATTTGGAGAATGATATTGCATTTTGTCATGCCTATATGGAAATGTAGAAGAATGTTACTGTACTTTACAGATGAAAGGATCCTAAAGTATTTTCCAGTTATTAGAACTACATTTTGAGGATGCAAGATGAGGGATTTCTCATCTGCAGCTTTGCATTCCTTATGCATGACAAAATTGGAGACACGAGAGAAACATTTTCAGGGTTTAGTATTTCATTAAGCAGATTGGTTTTTATAAATTTTAAAAAAAGTACAAACAATGTAACATTGAATGCACTGAAATGTATACGGTTATTTTTTCAGAAAAGGGAAACACTAAAAAAAGTATAATAAGTGCAATTACTAAATTAAGGATATGCAATGCTACAGGAGAAAGATATAGGAATTTACAGTCAATATTACATATTATCATCTAAATAGCTGACTTCATGTTTTGATTTCAGAAAAAAATTATCTTCATCTGATTCAGTCACTTTCTCACATAAAAGTGTGACTTTTCAAGAAATCATAAATATTACAGAAGGGTTGAAGATTGTCAAAAAGTTAAATATAGAATGCTTGAAGAATATTGTGTCATGAAAGATTTAAGGATGTATTTGTGTATGCTTCAGCAGCTTAATGATAGAAATGTTCTCTCAATACCTTAAAACTTGTGATATTTATTATATTCACTGCTGTCACAAATTCAGCAGTGGAATATATAATAATAACTACACATACATACATATGTTCCTTGTATAAATAGACTTGCTGAGATTGCAGAGACCTGCTAAATATTCTGCTAAGGCTAAAATTCTAATTAAAGTAATTTCCCTTTTATCTGAAATTATGTTAATGTATGTTTCCACTATGTGTTTAGGGTTAGCAAAAAAAAATATTCCATTTTTTAAATTACTATACTATGGTTTTAAATTCTGAATTGACTTCACACTAACTGAGCTGCAAAACTGAGGTCAAAAGATGGTTATCCTAAGGCAATAAATTCTATGTAGTTAATAGACCACGTTTTGGAGCTTTTATCAGATTCCTTCTTCCACAGGCATTAACTTGCAGGTTGCACAGGAATCATGTATTCAATGGTTCTGTTGACAGCCTGGCTATGCAAAAGCAAAAGCAAGTAAGTGAGAAGGCTGTGTGAATTCCTACTCATTAAATTGATCAGGTCCAGGCTAAGTGACTCGAGACACAGACAGACATGCCTTCTTGAATTTTGGAGGTGAGCAGACTGGAGCAGAGACAACCACACACACTGTCTCTTCAGAGTCATGATAGAGACAGCCGTGACTGCTCCATATCTCTAAGCTCCCCACTTAAGAATGAACAAGTGCTAGAACGAAAACAAGACTTGGCTTACTACCTCATGACCCACACTTTATCACTGAACCATGCTATAACAAATGCTTTTACCCCTTCAAGTCAAATCCCACAGCATCTGAGTGTGAGAGAACACATAAAGGTGACATGGATATTAACCAAGTCTAAGAGTCTGCTTAGTAACTTTCTCTATCAACGCTTTGCTGCCATCCTTGTTCAGAAGGAGACAACAGAATTGCTGGAGACTGCCTAGTCCAGCCAAGGTGTACTTCTCTGGAGACCTTTGAGGAACCCACCTCACACAAACTCTGTTCTGCAGTGGTGGTTACAGTCCAAGGGTCAGCCAGGCACAGAAACAGATGAATACAGGGCTTCCCATCTGCTCAGAAAATGCCTCTCACAGGTAATTCAGAGCGGCTGTCTGGATGTGCGGTTTCAATGGAAGGAGGAACATGGGGGAAGAGCCAAGGTTCAGGGGAACAGTTCCTCTGCAGTTCAGGAGTAGTAAGGGTTCACAGGAAGGTAGCAAAGACTAGGCAACAGATAAACACAACTTCTTTTCCCTCTGTCTAAAAGATATACAACTCTTGTGCCTGGAGTCAAGTAACACTCTAAAAGCAACAAGACAGCAACATTTCCCTTTACTTTTGCATGCTACATCTACAAACCAGCTTGAGAATAGCAAAAATGAGTGGCCATTCTGGACAATAAGATTCTTTGTATAGTACACAGTTTGCTATATATTAGTAGCTTTTTATGTTTTGTAGAAGAAGGATGTGTTGAGCAGCAATAGGAAAAGCTGACTGACTATGGGACCTGGGCTGCTGCACCTTGGTTCAGGTCAGCCATTCAGGGAGGAAGGAAGATTGCTTCTACCTGAGAACCTGAGACATGCACAGTTTGAGAATTGGGCTGACAGATTTTCTAAGCAGGGTGAATGAAAAGACCGTTTAGAATTAATTGGTAGTAGACTTGCTTGCAATAAAGCCACAGCTAAGTCTCAGTGCAAGAAGAGAGAAGGACTTATTTTTTGATTTTTGAAAAGACTAATTAAGCTTTATACCTTCAGAAAATCTCCCATATCTCCTGGAAAGCCAAACTAGAAGAAAAGAGATTTCCTTTCAAAAGTACAATGGACAAGATTGATTAGAAAAGAAAAATTTGCTGAGCATCATTTTAATGAATGGTATTCTCAACTCTAAATATTTTGTCAAATTTATTTAATCTTAACAATTTAATTTTAAAAAATAATAATTAAAACAAACACCTATACTTCAAATTTTCAACATCTGAGGTCATGTGATGTCATAAAATTCACAGACCTCAACTCAAAAAAAAACCCCAAAAGCAAACAACTTGAAATGATAATTTTAACTATGATTCAGTTGCAAGCATCTAGAACTAAAAAATCCAAAATAAACAGAAAAGTAAAAGTAACCTTTGGGGTACATACATACATACATATATATATATATATAAACACAATTTCATGGTTCTATATACCTCATTTGACCACTGAACATTTTGCTTTAGAACTTTGAGCTGGTTTAATGACCATCCCCACAGAACAAGAAGAGAGATTTTAACCTTAATTTTAATTAAATTAAAACTTTTGCAAAATGTTAAATAAATTAGTTGCTAATATTAATTTCTAAATTATTTTTTGAATTTATCAAGACCATATATTAGACATCTGGCACCTTGTTTCAGGAATATATATATGCATATAAATAAATTAGTGGAGGTTTAACACTTACAGGTCTGAGTTTTTGAAGAGCCAACACAATTATAAGAAAAGGACAATTGCATATTTAATATGGGCCTGAAGTGAGCAGTTTTGGATGCAGCAGTACCACAGTGAGAAGTGCTTTCATCCTTATAAACAGTATTATGTTGTTTTATGCAAACAATATCTGAATCCAGTCCATATGATTTTATATATATATCTATGCATGTATATATGCATATATATATATATATATATAGTAACTGAAGAGAAACTAGCAAATGAAACAATTGTCTTAGCATGTAAGTAGATCTTAGTAACACAGATGGTGTTTTTTTGTTGTTGAAAGCATGTTAACTAAACTATTTCCATATGTTGATTTTTGTAGTTTTATTGCTGCAGATTGTAACACAGCCCTTGACAAGAGACAAAGCAGATCTCAAAACTCAGGGGGAAGATGAAAAATCACAGCTATTGGTACAAGCAAAAAAATGGAAACTCTGCTTTCATGTCCTGTGAAGATTCTGTAGGTAGAGTCATAATTTTCTGCTTAAAACCATTACAATATAAAGTTTTCTTCTTGGTATCAACATACTTTGTAACAGTCCTTGCTGCTGATCCTACAAATTCCCATAAAGATTCTTGACTGACAGTTCTTTTATACTGCTCTGCAGAGCAGACTTCTGCATCATTCCAAGGTTAGGAATCTTCATCTAGAGGATGTTTCCAGTTAATGTTGTCTTGAAGTCTTTTTAAGTAGAGGGAAAATGGACAAGGTTCTCAGACATATTTTTCTGTTCCCTGCCTTTGTTCTGGAGGCAGACACCCTCTTAGAATTGCAAATGGCTTTGAGCTGGCAAAGCTGTTTTATGGGAGAGGCTAATTCATACACATCCAGAAAAATGAGTTTATGGCACTTAGCATGGAATGTTTAGTAAAGTTAACAGGTAGTTCTGTGAGATTTCCCATACTAGGCTTGCAAAAAAATATCTAAAATCAAGGGGATATTTTTTTAATTCTTTCCTGCAAAATCATGTTTGAGAAACAGGAGATACATATCATTGCCCCTCATTCCACTTTCTACATTCTACAATGAAATAGTTTATTCTGTTCTTGAAGGGCTAGTGTAGGTTAATCAATATTCAAACCTTTTAACATCTACATGTAATCATCTACAACCACTTATGAAACAGTATTTTACAATATAGAACAGATACATTTGTTTCTGGGTCCCTCTTCAGTTTCAGGTGACAATAGATGCCACTGGATCTCATTAGGAAGTGAAAAACAAATACATCATCAAAATTTCATACAAATCATTAGGATTTGTCACTTGCATATGATCTCAATGTAAATCAGCAGTAAATACTTCTGTGACTGAAAGTAATAGACTTATGTCTAATTTTGAGCCAGAAGTAGTGAATTTGAGTAGGGGCTTTTGTCCTAATTGAGAAAAAGAATAAAAAGCAATACAGTCTCATTTATATATTTATATAGTCTCTTTTATACATAGTTTGTTCTCAGAAGACTTAAAAATTTATTTAAAAATAGAAATTCAATAGCAATTTCACAAGAAATTTAAACTAAATATGGCAGAAGCTCAAACTTAGAGACGGAAGGAAGGGGACAGTTCTGCCATCAAAATCTAATGACAGTTTCATCTGTCTCTATTGCACATCTCCTTATGCTTTATTATTAATTAGGGATATGAATGACCCCTGCAGAAGTTTAAAATAGAACTTTTTAACATATACATTGGAGTGGTAGATGTGTCTGAGAGTATTCAAAATTTTGATTATAAAAACATGCTCAAACCATCTGATGTGAAATACCAGTAGGTCTGCCATTCTTCTCTTAGTATACAAAGCCTGTGGCAATTTTTTCTCATGGGTAAGTGGAATAGTAACAGTTCTCCTTGGAGTTAAGCAGAATCTTTTTGATTAAATATAATTGTCATAAAGAGATCAATCAACTAAAAAAAAACCAGAACTGTGCTCCTCAAAACTTTAATCACAAGAGGTTTGTGGGATCCATGACAGTCTCTCATTAAAGTCAGGTGCAAGCAAACTAGTTGTTGGTCATTCCCAGTTTTTATGTGAAATATGGGTATCCCCTAGCGCCATCATCTCCACCTTTAACCACCCAGTAGTCTTACACTCATGGAATATCAAACAGATTCAAAAGGAGACACTGAAAGAATAATTCAGAAGATAAAAACAGAGTAGTTAGAACATGTTGTTCCTTTTGTCCCCTACTTTACACTCCCTTTGCCCTCCAATATAAAGCCCAATTGTAGATTTGGTGAAGAGAAGAAGTGAGATTGGCACAACTCCAATGAACAATTCACTCAAAACTCTTGTTCACCCAGACCCAGTTACAATAATATATCTAATGTGTTCTGTTAGTCCCATGATAAACCTTCCCTTGTGTCTCTCCTTTCTTCCCTCCTTAGCTACAGCTACACTCCTACATAAAAGTTCAGCATGCAAACTCAGATTTGTATGCACTCAGTCTGTCCTCCAAATTGCTCAGGCTGTGAGGTTACCATTTCTCTACAAGTACACTATCTGTATGTATATGAAATATCTCAAGTTTCAGTACAGCCTACCAACAGATAATTTGAGGAAAAAAAGAAAGGCTTTTTAGCTCTCTTACTTTCATTTTTCCCAGAGGGGAAGTAGCAAAGGTCTTTTCTGCCCAGGCTAAATCCTCTAATAAATCAGTTTCTGCTATAGAGTGGGGTTCTGCATCACTCATATTGAAGTGTCTGTGTTAGCTGAGGAAAGTATGTCCATTCTAAACCACTGGAAAAACTGGAGGATATTACCAAGCAGCATATGCTCAGAAAATCTATAATGCATGGTGGAAAAAGACCCCATAGGGTTTGGAACATTTTATGGCTATACCACTAAAAACCACTCACTTGCAATGCAGCCTAATACATTTCAATTCCTTAGTTTAGTTTTAAATTAGGACTTAAAGGTATAATAATGATGTAAAATTTATTATTGACAGGTCTTCTTGATGCCAGTGAAAACTGGTAAGATCACATCACACGAAGATATCACTCGTACATAAATTTGCTTTTCCAAACTTGCCAAGGGGAGAACTGTTCCCGATTTTCTTATATATTTATTTTACTTAATAAATAACTCCTATATCATGATGGCCAAGACATCAGAGAAGTAAATTGTTCTGACAAGAAATGTCATAAAACATGAGGAGTCCAGTAAACCTTAGACTTGTTTCAGGTTTTTTGTTGGTTTTTGTGTTTTGTTTTGGGTTTTTTGTTTGCTCAGTTGGTTGGTTGGTTTTTGTTTTGTTTTGTTTGTTTTTAGACTGGTTGTTCTGGGGGAGCTTACAAGGCCATGAGGGGAGTATGAGTGCAACTTCCTACAACTAGGGGTCATAGGAAGAAAACTGACTGGAAGAACACACCACCATCACCACCAGAGAAGGTAAGATCTGACTAAAGGAGAGAAAAAGACATTTACAAGAAATGTATGTACTACTAGGCAAGAATAAGCAAGGGAGTAATGTCACTAGGTGCAAAGAGCTTGCTTGGAGCCATTGACACAGACATATATGATATAAGGACCAAAATCTAAGATAATGGGCTAGTTTACATATGACCCTTTGTTTAAGGCTGTGATCAATATGCTTCTCCAAAAAGACCACAACATTAGCAATAATTAAAGTACATGTTCAACCATGGAAGGTCAGTGGCAGTCAGCAGCTTAAGTCATATCAATGAATCATGTGAGTGCAAGACTAGGCAATATAAGGATTGCTGGAGCAGATTAACTCACTGTAAGCAGGTATAAACTTGGAAATATGCAGCAGGCAGCTTCTAAAAGAGATTACTCATAAAAAGTATGAGAATTCTGTTAAAAGAGAAATTATGTTACAGCAGATAGGTTTGTGACTAGTGCCTAAGCCAGTTATTAGCAGGGAGGAAGAAATGAAATATGAGGTCCTCACAGTGCAGAAACCTTTTTGTGCTGTTTCTTCTGTCCCTTAAACAGGCCACTGTCATAACCTGGTTGTTCAAATCTGCCATGAGCAGACAGGTAAAGCAGAATAAAATGGAGCCTGAGGATTTAGGTATAATAGAGAGCTGATATAACAAGACAGCTGAAATAGGGAATATGGGGGAGGAACTTGTCCTGGAAAGACAAAGAGGGAAAAAAGAAGGGGTAGGGACATGGCAATACATATTATATCTTAAGAACACTTTTTCTCTGAAGTGCAGAAAAAAAAAATGGGCAGTGGCAAAGGTGAAAGTATGATGTTGTTATAATGAAATCATCTGCTATAAACCACCAGAGCCAGAGTAAGGGAATGAGGGGTTTTGTGAGCTAAAAGAGAAGTCATTCAAACCATCAGGTTTACAAATAAATGCAAATTTGTATGGCCCATTCTAGTGCCTTGACCCTGTCTGGATACCAAGCACCCACAAAGGCTGTTCTATCATTCCCCTCCACAAGTGGACAGAGGAAAGAAAATGTAATTGAAGGTTCATGCCTTGAGACAAAGACCAGAAGAGATCACTCAGTGAATAGCATCAAGGGCAGAACACACTCTACTTGGGGATAATAATTGAAAATATTACTAATAAAAGGAGAGCAAGTAATGAGAAGTAAAATGAAAGTGGAAAACACCTTGCTCCTACCTCTCGCTTCTTCCTGAGCTCTACCTCCTCCCCCAGTGGCGCAGGGAGTCAAGTATTGGTGGTTATGGTCAGTTCATCACACTTTGTTTTTCTCACTGCTCAGGGAGAGGAGTCCTTCTCCTGCTCCAGCATGAGATCCCTTCCACTGGAGACAGTTCCCCATGACCTTCTCCAAGGTGAGTCCATCTCGTGAGCAGCAGATCTCTGCAAGCTGCTGCAGCATGGGTCACTCTTCCATGGGGTACAATCCCTCAGACACAGCCTGCTCCAACGTGGGTCCCCCACAGGATCAGAAGTCCTCCCAGGAAATGTTTTCCAGTCCTCCCAGGAAATGTTCTCCAGTGTAGGCTACTCTTTCCATGGGCCCACAAGCCCTGCCAGGAGCCTGTTCTAGAGCAGGCTTCCCACAGATCCAGAGCCTACTTTCAGGCATCCACCTGCTCCAGCGTGGGTGTCCTCCATGGGCCACATCAAGGATCTCCACGGGCTGCACAGGCACAACTGCTTCACCATGGGCTGCACCACCAGCTCCAGAGGAATCCCAGCTCTGGTGCCTGCAGCACCTCCTCCTCCTCCTCCTTTTCCACTTACTGTGGTGTTTGCAGAGTTGTTCCTTTCACATATTCTCACTCTGTTCTTCTCTGGCTGCAACTAAATCTTCACAGTAACATTTTTTCCTTCTTAAATACGTTATCACAGAGTCATTATTATCATTCCTGATTGGTCAGCATCCAGTCTGCCCTGGATGTAGGTAGCATTGTCTCTGCTGGACATGGGGGAACCTTCTGACAGCTTCTCACAGAAGCCACCCCTGTAACTCCCCTCCTACCAAAATATGGCCACACAAACCCAATATCATTGCAAAGCACAGCACTGTGAGGGCTGCTATGAGAAAATAAACTCAGACAGACACAGTATACACATTCAGTCTGTGAAAAGGAAGATAGCAAAGGGGTAGACTTGCATGCATTTTTAATGACTTCTAAATATAAGAATAGGAGACATGGACAAAAAGTGCAGAAAATGGTTATTAACACCTAAATAGAAAATATCTAGAGAGAGAGTGAAATGATGGAATTCATGATCCTTAGGAAAAAAAGAGGGACTATAACAAAACAAAAACGAGGCATTTATAGAAAGTGGGCTTCTATAAATTCATAGAACTGGTATATAAGGAGTCCTAGGAAAGAAAAAAGAAATTAAAGTGAACTGTCAGTTCCATAAAGAAATAATATTAAGGTCATGGGTGAAAAATATATATATAACAGAAAAAAGATTAAAGGTGCGGTAAGAGATAAGCTTGATGTAATCACAGGCTTTTTGTGAATTTCAAACATAAAAAGAAAGTGGAAACTAGTTTTGGTTACTAAGGTCAAATACAAAAATCAGAATAAGTACATGGGGGAGAGTAAGAAGAAGATACAACACATAATTGAAAACCTTTATCTAAGAAGCTAAATTATATAAAGAAATCCTTCCATAAGAGGAAAGACTGGTTGACTACTTGTTGACTACTTTGTGTAGTATGGTGTCATTGCAGGTTGATCCAGAAAAATTGAGGAGTTTAATAATTTTTTTCACTTTATTTCTGAAAATGTCATAGGGCAGTAATAATTAATGCAATTATCAGAGGGTAAGATCTTTCTCTAATAAGGAAGGAACAGGTCAAACAACATCTAAATATTCTCAAAACAGTTGCAGCAGCTGGCCTTCACTGCAGTGCAATTAAAAAGCTGGCTGATGAAATCGTAGTATCATTAGTTGTTATCTCTGATAAATTAGAGAGAAAGGGAGAGACAGGCAGACATACTTTGAAGAAATGGAAACACAAAAGGGAGAAGGCAGAAAATAATAGACTAACCAGCTTAATATCAGCCTCTGGGAAAGTATTGGAAGAGCTATTTAAATTGTTTTTAAAAACTCAGACAGAAACACAAAAATGAGTAACAGCTGGCATATTATCAACCAGAAATAATACCAAATCAATTTAATATCTCTCTCCCACAGGCTAGCAAACTACATGGGTAGAAGAAAACCAGCTGATACATAGCTTGACTTCAGCAAATTTTCAGCACTAGTAGTATAATCTTAAAGAGGAAAGAATGGCCTCAATGAAAATATAAGAAGAAAAATAAAAAGCTAGTTGTATCAAATTCTGAAAGCAGTTATGATGAGCCCTGTGTCAAAACAAAGGAATGAAATTGTGAAATTCTACTGGGGTCTGTCCCGAGTTAGGGTTCTCATTAGTTATGAGGTTAGATTTAATAAATATCTAGATAGTACATGGGTGGGAAGACTGCCAGTATAGGTGAGGATATACCTAGAACTCACAACAATCAAGACAAAGTGCAAGGTGTCATTTGAAAGACAATCCAAAGTATTCATGCAAGAGAAAAACAACAGCTAGGCAGTAGCAGTAAATAACTGCAACCATTTTCAGGTTTGTTGTAGAGAGCAGCAGATTTGACAGTATTCTGTGTTCATTATAAGTAGAAAAGGACTTAATGTAAAAGAGGTTTAGACAGTTCTGAATAGCAAAAGAATTTAAATTGAATTTGTCTGGGAAGTTTGTATCTTTCCAATTTCATCTAACAGTGTCTGCAGTCTGAACAAGTTTGTCATCACTGACCTACATAATTCTGCCTTGGACATATCAATGGGCTGAAAGATGTTTTGTGGTTTCATGCCTCCTATCTCATGATTTTATGTCTACCCAGAAGTTATTGCAGCCACCTTCAGCAGCTAACAGGCAAATGCATATTGCTCTCCTACTTGAGAATCCAGCTGAGATGCAGGAATGCATGACAGGATCACCATATGCTCCACTCTCTCACAGCTCCTTCCTGCCAGCTCTGAAGTATACTTCATCCCTTCTGTATAAACCCTATGCACAGGGAGAGTGCTGATAAGGAGACACCCTGCAGCCAGTGCCGGTAGGATTCAGCAGATGATGCTTTCAGTACTTGCTCAAAATTTAGATTTACATTTAGGATTCTACAATGTGCCTGCAAGCACCAAGCACAACATCCTTGCTAGGTAATTTCATGCAGGTACAAGGGTCCATAAAAAATTTGAAGACAGAACAATGTAGAGATGAAAGAGCAGGAAAAACTTCCAGCAATGCAGGATTTCCTAGTCAATCTGGGTATAGACAGGATGTTCCTATAGGCACAGCATGCATTTTCTTTGGCATCTTGATAATCTTCAAAGCACCTTTTAAAGGCACTAGAACATCAGTAGCTTTTAGCACTGCAGCAATATGAGAAGACAAAAAATTACAGGATCATGTTTGCATTTCTTTTAAAAACAGATTTGCATGACAAATCTAACAGAAAAGACCCCCTCATCTATCACAATTAGGAGAGATTTATTCCTCAAGTATTCAAATCATTAAAAATGTATTTTAAATAATTTTTTGGCAAATCTGTTACAGGCTACCATGTAGTGTGGGTACATTGATAAGATCTAATAATTAACAAGCCCCTGTCTGTTTTTTCTTGCAACCCTCTGATATCTGAAAATTAATAACAGCCAGTCTTAATTTCCTGTGTGAAAAAGAAAAAAAAAACTCTCTTTCCAATGGTATTCTGATTTTGAGCTTTAATCTACTGCAGAATATCTGAACTGTTTAAAATGAAGAAGGATGAACAACATTCAGTCTAGATAGAATCTCTATACACACGTGTTATGATAATGGTAACATAACCAGAGGGAATATAAATTCACTGCCTATGACTTTGTCACAGATATAAAGATCTTCTCGAGAAGGTATGTACATCAAACCCAAGAATATATGACATTTCTCCTCCTCTGCAGGAATCAGTTCATCAGATAATCTTTTTAAGGAAATTCCAGCACTGTAATTTGCCTTTTTGCTTTCAAGCAACAATGCAGTAACGCAGAAGCCACGTTCAATGTTTCAAAATGATTTAGTTTGCAGGAAGCCCATTAATTTAATCATTTTTTCCCATACTTTTCATCACCATGTCCTGTCATCTGGAAATAATAGAAACCTTAGCAGTAAATTCTAAAAGCTAAAAAAAACCATGCAAGTACAGTTCACATGGTATTTACTGGCATGCTAATGTTAGCCCAGCCTAACCAAAATTAGAGTTTCTTGGTTAACCTGGATTAGCTTTCTAGTGAAAAGGATACTGAAGTGACAATCAAAAGCAAATGTGCTGTAGTTCTATATATATTTATATGAAAGGCAGATTTATGGAACCTGAAAGAAAAATATATGGAAAGAAAAATTTTCTTCTTGCTGAAAACTGTATAATAATAACAATAATTATTAATACTCTGTGTATGTAAAATAGGACTAAGAAAGAGAAAGGGGATCTTCATAATTCAAGTGTGACTAAGTTTTCAGTACTGCTCACTCTTTAAAATGTAGGTCAGAGAATGTTTGTTTAAATATATGTGATTACTACAGTCTTATTGTAAATTTGTCTTTCCCACACTCTGAAAGGAAAAATTTCTATAAAGATTTTGAATCTTTCACTTGTGTCACTAAGTTTAGTCTCCCCACAATATTTCTCAGTCAGAATGTCAGCCCAAAATCAAGCAAGACCTTCTAGTCTAGACTCATAACAAAGCTCACATATTGGTTTCTGTAGCTCAGTTATAAGCAGTAAATATTTTTAGGTTTTGTCTGTGGGAATGTGTTTCAGATGGATTTAATATTCTCTAAAGGCAATTATCTAAAAAAGTCTTTTTAATTTTTTCATTAAAGTGAAAAAAATAATTTTCACAAAAGAGGTGGAAAAAAAAGATGAAAAGGGTGCTTTCACTTTGCTAATTATGGCTTGTTTTTTCTAGGAAATGGCACGAATTAGAAAATTTCTATACAATGGGCCAGTTCTGATGCCCTTTAGCTGATTGAAAGGTAAGTAGCTCCTTGTATCCCCCAGTAAGTGTCTCTATGTAAATATATATATATATACATCCACACACAAATATATGTAGATTTTTGTCTATTTATTTGAGGAGAGACAGACAGATATACACATAGAGATTACCTGTGTGACAGCATCAGACCTGGTGATAACTCTATTGGGGTTAGAATATGAAACAAAGCAGAGGAGAGGACATCAGAGGGAGGCTGCAGTGCCTTCCCTACTTACATGAAACAATGGTCAAATGGCTCATGGGTGTGAAATATGCACTAGATATTGATTATATTATATCAGTCACAAAGTAGTTGCATCACAAATTTGATCACTGTTTTACTTTGAAGTAAAAGACCTTTGAGTTCCTTTTCAAATTTTTTACCAAATCCCTTCAAGGTCTGTAGTAAACAACAATAAAGAAAATGCATAACAGAAACTGACAAGGTTACTTGGTTTTGTAATGTGCACTCAGTTCTTTCACACCTTCCTCTACTACTCTCCTAATTGCTATATATGCTTGTGAAGGTGATGTTGGTAGCAGAGTGGCCAGTGAGTCTGACCTTAGTGTCACTGCTTTCATTAAGGAGTATGCAGCTACTCTGATCAAAAATCCAATTTCTGTAATAGAGAATTTGCAGTTAAACTATCTCTCCATTTCCATGACTGCTATCCTTAGACTGTCACAACTGAAACCTGAAGCCTGTTTTACAGCTGAATTTTAGGCACATGAATAATATATTTGAGAAGAGTCTACTTTAAATTTAAAGTGATTTCCTAGATTTAGGTCCTACCGAAAAAAAATATGGAAAAATTGATAAAGCTGTGGAGATGAAAAGAGGGATTTCCCCTCAGGACTGCAAGTTCAGCACCTTAATTAATAAGCCCTCAAATGCAGAAAAGTGAATAAAGATGAGGAATAAAATATTTTATTTTTTTTCTCTCTTACTGGTTGAATGATACTCTCTACTAAAAAAGTTTATGGCCCATGAATACATTTATGCTGATCAGAACACCTAGCATGAAGGACAAGTTGATACATATTTTTATATAATTGAAGAAACTGAACAGAACAGACTAAAGAGACATGATATCTGTATTACGGAACTGGAAGACAGTGTCAAACTAGAAACATAGAGTGACTTTTTTTAAGTTTTTTTATTTGCATAATTGAAAAAAAGACATATGAGAACACTATGCAAATGTCTGCTATAAATTAGCTTGGGATTTATAAAATAATTTTCTCAAGCATTGCAACATATATTTTTCTAGAATTAAAAGGAATTTATCATAATTATTAGTGAATGTTGTACTCGTTTATATTTCGCTCTTTTGCTCTCCTGGTGAGTACTGGAAACTGAACTAAAATGCACAAAATATTTGAAACCCAACTCAGACATGCAGGATGGCAATGAAAATACTCAGATGCAGAATTGCAAACTACTCTCTGATTCTTTTGACACTGTATTTAGAGACATACTTTCATTTTTAAAAGGTAGTCTAGTAAGAATTCTAGAGAATAAAGTTGACTGAAATCAGAGACATCTGATAAAATCCAGTAAAAATGTATTTGTTTATCATCCATTACTAGAATGTTGTTTATATTAGTTTGAAAAAGTCTGGTTTGAAAGGGAAAGGAAATACTAACATCTTAATTTACATGTGCCAAATATTTAGATTACATGCATATCTTTGTTTCCTGTTCAGCAACAGGAACTTAGTTAAAGAATTCCTTTTAATCCTGACAGTCCTAGGGTGTTAACAGAAAGAACCAGTCTCTGAGCTACTAGGATCATAGGATTATGTTCAGCTTCAGAACTAATTATCAGGACTTTAAGCTAGAGGTACAGAAGTAGACACTGTGTTGTGCTGGTTGCTCCATGTGCTTATAAGATCAACAGTTACATTCCTGGGCAGTTCTAAGCAGCTAAAATGACATCCTTTTTTTTTAATGAAGGACATCCCTGGTGATTTTAAACAGGCAAAAAAAATCTGAAAAGACAGTCTTCTATGTAGAAAGCAAAAAACAGGCAAGTTCAGTAACTTATGGTAAAAATGGAAAATAAATACTCCCAAGAGACTGAAGTGAGAATGCCACATGCAAGACCATCATCATATACAAACCAAACTGAATTTCCTTATAAGAATCTTTTTTAATACATTTTAATACATTCTTATAAATTCTCATATAAAAATTTCTCTTATATGTGCATTAATACACCCAGAAAATATCTCAGTCCAGATGCACAAAAATTTAGTGTCAAACTTCTGATTAACTTCTGATCAAATCTTGGGAAATAGCAAAGATTCTGACAAAGAGTAAATATGAAATTGTTGAACAAAACATGATAAATTAATCTCAAAC
>VZTR01006520.1:73727-86945 GCA_013400775.1 Chaetops frenatus | reverse complement strand
CGTGGCAGGGTCTCAGCAGCCAGGCCAGGATTCAGCCGTGGCAGGGTCTCAGCCGTGCCCAGCCTGGATGAGTGGGCCTTGCCTGGCCCAGCCCGGTCTGGCCCCGCAGGCCCCCTGTTACCTGTTAAGAAGCCAGAAGCAAGAGAGAGATTTCCAGGCTTCTCCCTTTTAAATGTGAATAACAGAGACGTACTCAGCTTCTTAAGTGGCTAAACAGAGTGTTCATCTCAGAACTAGCCAGTTAATTGGTTCTCTCAGGCCTGAAGGAAGCTGCCAAGTTCCTTGCAGGGAAAAATCACTTTTCAAACCACAACACATGGGCAGCAACTGGTATATGACTTTTAAACGAAACAGCCATAATGTCCAAAAAAACTCCAAGTGGCCCAGATCTGTACTAATGGACACTAAGGAGATGTGAGGCTCTGTGGCAGACTGATAAATTTTTAGGAGAAAACTTCTTGGAACTGTTGGAAATTTATACAGTTGGAAAATGTTCTGGTAAGGAAATTGATATTCACAGAGCAGATGATGCAGACCATATAGGTGAATATTACAGTACTGTGGTAATTTGAGCTGTATAGATTCTCTTTCCACCTGTGAATTGAGACACTGATTAGTTTAGTAGATATGCACAATATAATGCTCCATCTTTGATTAAAGGAGTATGGTTTCATTTGGGTCCTTTTTCAATGAAATCAACCACTGTGTCCATTCACTGGAAAAGTAAGGAAACTGCAAAAATTAAAGGATTCACCTTGGAAACTGCCTCCCAGCATTACATTGTCACTGTCAGATTTGCACTTTCTGAGTTTTCCTTGGCTTTTTGTTGACTTTTTTTTCTGTGCTGCTTAAATTATTACACTTTCAAACATGGTATAAAAAAGATTTTGCAGCAGCACAAATTAAAAAGTTGTCAAATGCCATTCTAAAATTTTCTTCTGTCTCTACAGAGAAGAAATTAGAAGTGAAAACATATTTTTCCAAGATATGGTGGTGGGGGAGATGGAAGATGAAAGCAGAGCTCCCTTTACAGTGGTCATTAACAAAACATATGGTGGGTTGATGTTGAAGAATTTATTTCCATAGTCCCTTGTGGGGTCTCAGCAAATTGCCTTTGGGTAGGTGACAGACAATCTCATTGTGACAAAGGATTTGAAGAATGGTATCCACTATTATTCTATTACTTCACTTTGGCTTTTCCTGTGTCATTTTGGATGGTCTTGCAATTTCTGGAACCAGACCATAAAGCTAGCCTCAAGTTTATGGACATGATACTGGAACAGCCAGTACTACAAGTGGAAAATATAATTGTTTTCATGGCAATCAATATTAATGAGGATCATAACATTCTAACATGGCTTTAATGTACTATCAGATGAACGGCAATGATGTAGAATGGACAAATACTTCTCATTAGGTTATATGGACAAACTGAGGACTGTGAAGTTCAGATATTTTTGTAAAAATGAAATACATGGTCTTAAGTTTTTGAAAAACCAGCATTTTCCATGCAATTGGTTTGTTATGAGTTTTTTGGGGAGATTTTTTTGTCGCTGTTGAGTCACACATGACACAGAGCGGGGTTCTTTTCTCAAGTGCAAGACCAACTGACTTTATTAAGAATTGAACACAATTTATAGTGTACATCATAAAAAACAATATTTCATTGGTTACTATTCTGACTCCATAACACCATAGGCTAAAAAGTACAAACAATTACTCTAAACAATTAGGAAAGCTCTCATGTACTGTTTTCTGCAGGTGTGAGTTGTTACCATTCTTGCTCTTATGTTGACACAAAGTTAGCCTGAGAACATGGATTGTTTTGATTTAGTGTGTGTGAGAATACTATATTTCTCACAGGCAACTTTGCTTCATGGCTTATAGCTAAGATTTTCTCTGCTCCAAGCCCATTTCAGCCTCAACAGTTTTTTGGTTTTGATTTGCTTGTTTGTTTATCATGAATAAGAGGTTTCAAAGACTTAGCAAAATAAATTTGCAATAATTTTCCTCCATGTTAGACCCAGAAAAAACTATTTTGATTGTAGTTCATATTCTTGTTTGATACAAATATCTAATTCTTGCTCAGAGATATCCTAAAGGCATTATCTTCTGTTTTAATATAAAACAAGCTTCAAAACAAACTCTTGTCCTGGAAAGAAGAGTTGGGATGATGGAGATCCCAATTCCACTTGTTTAAACTTAGTCCTAATAGGGATGGAAGGAGGGAAGGAGGGAAGGAGGGAAGGAGGGAAGGAGGGAAGGAGGGAAGGAGGGAAGGAAGGAAGGAAGGAAGGACACTTTCAATGAACTAGTCACAGTTTTCTTTAATTTCTCTTGCATGCTAGCTGGAAATTTTCCAGTGTATTATTTTTTTTGGTTTTTTTTTAAATTAGAAATGGCAGTTGTCAAACTCAGAGCATTTATTAGAGCCCTACTGCTCTTCTAAGGATGGGTTTTTAGATGCAGGATGGTGAGAACTTACAAAAATCAAAACCCTGATTCAGAAATTTACACTGAGTAACAGGGACACCAGTTTAAGCACTTTCTGATTTGCAACAGGGATATAAAATTATGCCACATGGGACACAGATGTACTACACATACTGACATACATTCTTACCTTTTTCTGAATTACATGGGAACCTTTTTTAATCCAAATTCAACTTAAAGGAAAATATAAAACCAATGAAGTTTACTAAAATTTTTCTTGCACTACTTCTGACTATTGTTTTTGTACACCTTTGTACCTGAGGAAGTACGTTTTCTGTACCTTCTCATCAAATTCTGCTATAATATCTTGACTCCATAAAGGGTCAGTAAAAGACCAACCCTTTAACCGAAAAAAAGAGATGATGAAATGAATGCCAAGAAACTCTTAGGTTGTTTTGGGGATATTCAGTCCCAGCTGACTGAGGATGAGGTAAACTCTAGTTTACAGTCAACTTTTTTCCCGCTGATGCCTTATCAGTTTGATAAGCCTGGAACAGAGGCTAGACAAAATTAGAGGAATAAAGTAGGTATCTATTGAAAGGCCTTCAAAGGCCACACCCTGGCAATACAAGAGCCTGGCTGTAGCCCTGCCAGGATGGCTCTCAAGATGGATGCAGAAAGAGGCTTGGTCACAGGGTTTCACACTTTTATAAGTTATGGTCCATTTGCAAATAGAGGTTAACTTTCCAATTAATAACTTTGAATTATGAAGTTCCATCCTCCTTGCTTGCCCTCCTCTTTTTTACGTTGTTTATGCTTTTGGGCCTGAGGTTGGGAATGATTGTCATTGAATCTTGAGCTGGAGAGAATTGTGTCTAACTACCCTGTAAAGAGAACTTAGTAACACTTAATATGAAGCTAAGAGCTGCACACTAAAGCAGAACAGAAAAAAACCTTAAAACTTAAGGCATCACCACCATTATTCAATCTGTCCCAAACACAGAAATTCATGCACCAGGAGAATTCACACCATACAGGGGAAGGCTGTGACAGAGGCAGAAAATGGAAACTGTGGTTGCCTTAAGGCTCTGCTTGTTCCATCCCACAAAGTGACTGGGATTTAGACAGCTGTGCTAACAAATAGCCAACTTCCAGTTGCAGTCCTTATTCCATATAATCCTGGAGAATGCACAACTTTCCTCAGACTGGCACCTGTGAGTAAGTTTGCTGTGAGAACTACTATTACCTGTGAGCTGACTGAGCTGTGAGCTGCAAAGAAACCCACTGCACTCTGGTACCATCTAAATAAAAAATACACTCTATATGAATACGTCATTTTCTTCNTCACACCATACAGGGGAAGGCTGTGACAGAGGCAGAAAATGGAAACTGTGGTTGCCTTAAGGCTCTGCTTGTTCCATCCCACAAAGTGACTGGGATTTAGACAGCTGTGCTAACAAATAGCCAACTTCCAGTTGCAGTCCTTATTCCATATAATCCTGAAGAATGCACAACTTTCCTCAGACTGGCACCTGTGAGTAAGTTTGCTGTGAGAACTACTATTACCTGTGAGCTGCAAAGAAACCCACTGCACTCTGTGGTACCATCTAAATAAAAAATACACTCTATATGAATACGTCATTTTCTTCACTTAGTGCTGACTTGGTTTTTTCTCTTGTGGACTGAAATGAGAAGATGGCACGACATGCTTCTCTGACATATGTATGCATCACTAACTTCCTGAAATAACAAGTACACTGCACGTCTGCATGAGGCAATGGATGGTTCTTAAAATGCACATACATATTTTATAGCCTCATTATAGCAGACTGGCTTGATATTTCTCTTTTAAAGTATTGTATTTTTAGCAAGGTATTTTCCCATTGTGACAGTCAATTTAAGAAAATTATGATAATTGGATTTATCAACATATAATTTGTTGCCCTCTGGGTAAAATTTGCATGCTGTTTAATGAACTGATGAGATCTGAACGAATCACATGTTTCTTAAGTGTGAGAGAATCAGATCTTTTCTAGAAGTATAAGTATATATACTTATAATTATTGTACTTGATTTTATCTCAAATGTGAGAAGAGCTTAGGTAGAGAAATAAAATAACTTCATGTACCATACATAATTATAGGCATAAGAAAATCAGACTTACTACATTTTAACAACTTGAAGAGTGGGGTTTATGCATCCAAAAACAGGATCAAAAAGGTTTTCTTGGAAAATTTGTACCTGAATATGTTGTCACAAGATTGGCAGTGACTTGTGTTCCTTAAATCATGTGTTAAAGGTAGAGCTCAGAAGAATTAGCTTGCTATTGGGAAATTTACCTTCTAAATCACATTTTCCCAAATGCAGCATAGCAGCAATGCCTCTCCTTGGAGAAGAACCCAATTCATCAGGCACAGAGCGTTGCAGTAACTGACTGGCCACTCTAAAGCATTAAATATTTGGCCATGTTTCTTTTACCCAGCTGAGGATAAATATCCCATAAAATGGTTGAGTAACCATATGATCTGGTATGCTTCCTAGCATCTTGAAGGTGACAAAGTGACTGAAATATTGTTGGGCTATATTAGTGGAAGGATTTGTCTATTTTATCTCAGCAAGCTTGATCTAAGCTCTGTGTGTCATAACTGATGAACAATGATGAGAGAAGAGGGATAAAAACTGATGTCTAGGTTGGTGATGTAGAGCACCTTTTCTAATTCATATGGCAGTGAAATTGATGTAGACCTCTAATAGGGTTTCTAAGTATAGATTTTCCAAGTATAACTTCAGGCTTTTATCACAAGGCAAGGCAGAAGAAGATATCAGGGAAACAGAAGCAAGGGAAGTGATAAATCCTTTGTCCAATGTCAGATCTTTTTAAATCACAAGGAACTAACTGAGACTAGCTACATCCAGTTATAACCATGAAGTAAGTAATGAAACTGAGAAAACTATGCAATACATTCGTATATTAGTAAAAAAAAATTTCAAAACAATGTTTCCTATCACGAAACTGATTCTCTGGCACTAGTAGCCCATGCTTGTTAATGTCCCATCTGCAGGTATCAGAAAAAGCTACATTTTTTAGGGCTCTGAATCTTGTCTTTTCTTACAAGCTGAATTTTATGAGACTTTAGGACTTAGCATTGTTTTCTTTGGGCAGGTTGTTAAGACTTCCTTTCTCCACACCAGGGTTACCAGAATTGGATTTTTTTCCTCACAATTCTCCAAAACTCTGTCATGGATTCATTTCTGTTCTTAGGCACCTGACCCTAATAATCTAAAATGGTCTTCAAGAAAAAGTTGATATCAGGGCTGATTACTAGAGGCAAGATAGCTGTGTAGCTGAAGGAGGCTATGTAGGGACTTAGGACATCTGGAAAGAAATATCTCAACTATTGCCCCAGTGTTTCCATTTTCACTGCACTAGAGAGGAGTAGACAAGCACCTACTGCCCACTGGAGCTGAGCTGACACAAGGCAGGGCTTAGAACACACCCCTTGTAAATGACTACGGTACCTGAAATTCCCTCCACTTGCTTTTCAAAAGAAGAGCACAGAGCCCTTCTTGCAAAGCTACTTGCCATTGCTATTGTAACATTCCAAAGCTGAAGAAGAGGTCTCCAATATAGCTGTCTGGGATGAATTCTGCTCCTCAATGTGTGCATCTGATTCAGATCAAGGTCAGCATTTTTTAAGTGTTAGAAGTAGATAGTGAACAAATGTCTTATGTACTCTGAATTGAATCATCTCATAAAAAATAAATGGAAAAAAAACATCATTCAGGAACACTTAAATCTGTTGTTGAGGAGTACTGGGACAAACAGAAGTCCAGCTTGCTGGCAAGTAATTGATCAGGAAAGCTTTGTTGTAGGTTTCTTTTTTTTTTTTTTCCCCATTTGGTATCAGTGTACCAAACTATCAAATGAACATTTTCTAAATGTAAGCATCAATTCATGGTATTAAAAAATATTGCATAAAATATATTATTTGTATTTTAATAAATAGGTGGGACACACAATGCAGTGTTCTTCAGTCTTAAATACTCCAAACATTTAGAATTACTTCAAAATCTGAAATTTTTACTCCTGTCCCAGAGAAAAAAACCCAAACAAACAAAACAAACAAACAAACAAACAAAAACCCAAAAATTCCTGTTCCTGTAAAAGTTTTATAGGAAGAATAATGAGTTGAGTTTTCTACTGAATTTGTATAGAGCAGACGGAGCTTTTCCTTTAAAACTATACTTACAGTAATTAATTTTTTTTTCTTAAAAGCAAATAGGTGACACTAGTCATTATGCCCTTTTCTTATTCATAAGTCCTACATACAGACAAAGCTGCATGTGCATGAGTTAATAAATTCTACTTTTTTAACTTTTTAACTTCGTTCTCTGTATAAGAAAAGGGATGTACATAAGAAGGAGGTATTATTTCTCTGTCTCTTCACATATTACAGGGTGTTTCTCATATATCCTAATGAAAGTCTTTCATGAAATGCAGTTTTCCTTTTATATATGTATGAATGTGGCAACTGTTTTCACATCTAGGTAAGTTTATTTGTTTAAATACCTCCTATATACAGATTAATGACTTGAAAGGAAATAGGAATGCTTGCATGATGGGATATCGTTGCTGAGTGATGTCTGCAGGGACTGCTTAGTGTTGATAAATAACTGTGGAATTTGTCTATCAACATTTTGCATAAATGTCAGTCATAGAACTTGTGGTTGGGTTGAGGCAGCCCTGAATGACAATGTATTTCTCATTTATGTACAAGCTTTAAAGGGGAAGAATAGGGAAACAGAGAACTTATCTCACAGCAGCATGCGTTTTTTAAATGTAGGTGTCCTCCAGCAGTCTTCTGCAGTTGCTTCCTGTGAGATTTTGCAGAATACAAACAAAACCCAGATGAAATCATGCCTTTGGTAGGTTAGCAAAATAAAATTAATGTGTTCCATGCCTAAAATACTACATTTCAAAGACTCCTTTAAGCCAATCCAATATCAGATTTGTTAAATCTATAAGCTCTTAAAAATTCTTAAATTAAAGACTGTCAATTCAGATGTGAGAGAAAGCTAAACAGAAAATGCATTAAGAGCCTTAAGTTTTACACTTATCCAGACAATTAATAAATTCATATGTAAAAATCTGAAATTCTCAGATACTTCCATAGAGCTGGAGCAGTAACAACAAAGAAGTATTATAGGGATGGAATAGATATTTTGAGAGCCTATATTTCTCCTTGTATTTATATAAAAACAGATCCTTTCATGTTGGAGGAGTCTGAATCAGCTCACCCAAAAAGTACATAGAGTAGCACTGTTTTCCTAGCAGTGCACAGATCTCACTCTGGCTTAGCTCTGCTTCCAAAGCAGATAAAAGCATGCATATAATCTTCACCAACAGACCCCAAAGAGTTGATAAAGCACAGCCTGATATTATTTCAGAATAGGAGCCCTAGAGCATTCCTTTTGTATTCAACTTTTCCCTAATTAGTCAACTTAAAATAGACTGAGATGGGTATGCATAATAGCTATGACAACATCTTGATAGCACCAAACAATCTCTTTGCTTTCAAGATCCCTGGTAAGTGATATGTACAGACTTATCTCTGCTTTCTTTGAAAATGCTGTAAAGCAGGGATAAGTTCTGGTCGCTCTTGGTTTACACAAATAGCAATGAGAACAGACCCAGGACCAAAAGTCTTACAAGTTTTGTCCACCAGACTGCAAAGCTACAAAATTCTACATCACAGAAACTGGCCACTGCTGGGCCTGAGACGTTTCAGGAGATTAGAATTCCTGCTTTCATAATTCCTCCTAATAAGAAGGTTTTTAAGTTCTAAATGACCCAAGACTCATCTTTTCTAGGTGAGCCTCAGCATTTCCACAGAAAATAAGCTGTGACACTTTGAATCTAATACTCTTGCTAGTATATACAACTGCACAAACTGCAAAAAGACTAAGATAACTTTTGTTAGGTGTTACTTTAGTTACATTCATATATCCTAAAATCCCAATAGAAATAGAACAAGTTAAATATATCTTGAGTGTTAAACAGGGAAGAAGGTTAATGGCAGAGAAGGTGACTATAATAAAACTAATGATAGTAATCTTCTATAACAAGGTATTATTCCTGTAGAGATAACCACAGCTTGGTGCTCTGCTGGTTGTGGAGAAGCATGATCTTCCTTTTACTGAATTCAGCAGAACTTTAGAGGACCTGGACAATTAAAAATTTGGATATCTGTGGGAAAGGATTTTTGAAAAAAAAATCATAATGTAAGGATTTAATAGATTAATTTGTTGTGTGCATCTTAATAAATACTCTTTTTATTGAAAAATTCCAAATAGGAATGAAGCCATCAGAATCATATTTTTAATTAAATTTAGAGCTACAATGGGATTGATGAAGAGAACAGTACTCATAATATAGACTCAGATACACTCAATATAAAGAACAAAGTGATTCTTGGTTGCTTTTCCCTGGACATCTGGAAGTGTTTTATTCGTATTTTCATTTTTTATCCCAGCTTTCACGATTCTCAGACTTTCTAATTTTCTATAAAACAACTATATTTTCATTGATTGAGGTGGAAGTATTGAATTGAATAGAATGATGATATCTGCTGAAAGCTTTTATTTGCATATACATTAACTGAAAAAAGACCTTGGATAAGATAACAACATTCAATAATGACTTTATGTTCTGTCATCAATTCTTACCCCCAAGTCAAACACCTAAAAAGGGTCAAAATGTGCACAAACATGTACACTTCAGTTTGGTGTGCACTTTTTCATCCGGGGAAATAATTTTCAGAGTAATCTGAAGCTTTAAGAAACAACAGAAATCCACAGAATTAGTCAATTAAAATTACAAGGAGAATAGTTGCTTAGGGTCAGATGGATGCAGGAAAATTTTCATCTGGTTTCAATATAATGGAAAATAAGACAATAGCTTTTGGAAGAGTTCATAGGGCCAAGCATTTACTGAAACTGAGTAGTTTACTGATGCAATAACTTATAAGAATAAGTGCCAATGCTCTTCTTACTGTATATTTGTATATCACAAGTAATTTTATTTATTTCTGATAAGCCCTGAGACTGGGAATACTGAAAACACTTCACTTACTCTGTTCTCTACTTAACACTGTTAACATACTCAGTACTTTTCTATATTCCAGTCTCTCCTGAAACTCAAACAAACATCAAAGATGAAACAGGAAACCTGTGGAAGAGACTTACACCTCTTTTTAATGAAGTTTATTTTCAGGTTTGTTACTTTTTAAAATCCTGGGTCCTACAGTAGCAGGCAAAAAAAAAATCCTGAGGAAGTGACAAATCACATACCTACGGAATATAATTTCAGATATTAGAATAACTCAGCTTAAAAACAGCTCCTTGATATCTGTAACAGACTAATTATACATATGTATTTGTATAGGTATATAAAATTATTAGTTCATGTGAGATCACTTTCTTTCCTATTTTCTATGTATATATCATTATAAGATGGATTCTAGATGCATAGATAAGATGCTCTTATCTGATTAGGAATTTACATCATCTCTTTGGAAAATTGGGGAGGGAAAGAATTATAATTTTCTTTAAACATTCCACCAGTGATTTAACATGTTAGCTAAGATAATTTAATTATAGGTAGACTAGTATTTCAATTTTATTTGCTTATCTTGAGTTATTGAAAAAAAAGTTGTATTTTCTTTTTTTTATTAATATTCTCCTGTAGATATAGTGGAGGGTACAAAATTGTGTTACATCTAGTTTGCACCTATTTTATTTTTTTGGAAAAAAACCATTCTAGACCAAGGAAAAAAATTATGTTCTTATCTGAAAGTTTACATTGTTGCTATACCAATTGCCATATTCAAGAATCAAAAAGGCAATGGGGTGTGACAGCTAGTTAACCTATAACTCTGCTGAATCATTATGTTTAAAGACATCTTACTTTATTACTTAATGTTGCAGTGAAGTAGAAAATTAATGTGGTTGTTCTAACCTGGTTAAACTAGAAAATATGTTTTACGCAGATTAATCTTGTGTAATTTTCTGACAAAGGAATTTGGTTAAAATCTTAAGAATTATACAAACCTCATTCTAGACCAAGAAAGAAAATTATGTGCTTTTAACCCATGACAGTTACTTTTAAAGTTGTTCTTTCTTTGTTTCTTGGTTTTCTATTTTTAGGTTATATTTATCATCTTTTATTTATAATTTTAAAAGCTTTTATTTAACTGTTTCCATTTTGTCTCTCAGTCTTGTCTTATTGTAGTAGTAAAATAGAAAGAATTGGAGGATGTTTTTTTAAATTTTCTCTCTATGATTCCTTCTGAACACTTTTTTATTTCCCACAAAGCCTTAAGAATTAGCTAAGGATTTTCTCATTTTTCATTGAAATCAGCCGAAAAATGCTTTTGATTTCCATGTTATAATACTCAGCACTTGAGATGAGCCTAGACACTTGCTCAGAAGTCATCCCTGTGAAGTGTCCTGGGCTGAACTACCTCAGCTGCATCACCACTTCAAAACCTTGAGGGACCACTGGAGACCTTCTCTTACATTTGTTGTTCAGCAGAAATTTAGGTTCTTTGTGAAGCCAGCCCATAAATTTCACATACATTTCCAAGTGATACAGCCTTCAACAGCAGCACCCTGTCGGGCTTTTCCTCACCACACACGCCTTGTGCACAAGGATGAGGAAGGAGGAGACATTTTGTAAAGGGCAGATGGTTTCCCTACAGGTTCACTACCTCAGCAGTAGCTATTAATACTGCTACACAGAGGGAAGACACATGAACACTCATTTAAATTACTATTGCTTTAAAATTCCAATTAGGATGGAATGTCATCCTCTAACATTTCTTTGAGTGATCCTTTGCCCCTGTCAATGCAGACATACGCAGCGCCCTGCATGGCAAGCACAATGGGCAGCTGTGGAGAGGTGCTGGCAACTGGGGGAGGCAGGTGTGGTCTTTGTGAGGAGACACCCCTGTCCCCAGACTGCACACTCAGGTCTGCAATTGACCCACTACTGATGAAATACTGAAGAAAGAACAAAAAACATCAGGGGGGAGAGAGAAGGAAAGAACAAAGAGGAAGAAACAAAAGCATGGACCCTGGGATGAGGGGAAGGAAGAAGGCACTTCAGGCTTGAGGGGGAGGACATATTTCCCTGCAGCCCATGGAGAAGACCACTCCAGAATATATATCCACACTATGGTCCATGAAGGACCCTGCATTGGAACAGGGGGATGTTTTCTGAAGGAGCTGCAGCCACTGGACAGCCTACACTAGAGCAAGTTAAAAGTGTGAGGATGAAGCAGCTGCAGAGGGGAACTGATGGTGTGTGCCCATAGACCACCCACTCTTGTTACACCACTCAGGGCTGGGCAGAGAAACTCCAAGTGGAGCTGAATCTGGAAGAAAGGTGAGAAAAGTTCTTATTTTAATATTTATCTTCATTTCTCACAATTCAACTCTATTTCAAGTGGGAATAAATTTAATTAATTTTCCTGAAGCTAAGTGCCTTTCACCCATAGTAGTAGCTGGTAATCAATCACCCTGCTTTTATCTCAACCAATAATCTTTTTCACTCAGTTTTCTGTCCCTTCCCAATTAAGGGGACAAATGATTTGGTGAGTCAGTGAGCAACTGGCTGTCTGAGAGGCTGGGTGGGAATCTGGGTGTTTGGCAAGGCTAACCCACCACACAATCCCCCATTTAAATTAGGTATCCAGACTCCTTTGGGAACATGGAATCAAGGCAATCCAGTTGTGGGTTGTTGGATTTGGGGGATTTTTTCACTGAATTGTTTGTTTCTGTCTCATTTTTGATTACTTTAGATGGGTTTCTGAGAAGGATCCTAAAAATTCTGGAAGGTGAAGGTGGTGGACCTTCATTCAACCCATACCCATGATGTCTGAGAGGGCAATGCTAAGGATTGCAGGGGAGTGTAGGAGTTTGCCCAAGATTCCCAATGCTCCTGGGCATGCTCACTTACTTTTGGCAAGCACTGATTTTAAACATCACAACAGTTTTTAACTTAATTACACTGATGGATGAGAGTGTCCTATGATCAATACAGGAAGGTTTTCATCCATTTCTCATAAATATACAGATTTTTCACCTGTCTCATAGCAAAGATAATGGGAAAGTGCAGGATTGGTAGGGTTTTTTTTTCCTATGGCAAAAGAGGAATGAAATAACTTTACATGCCTTAAAAAACATGATAAAACTGGCAGACAGGTTATAGTTACATCACAAAAATGTATTAAGGCATTCCTGAGAAAGTACAAAAGAATATAGTCACAGATACTATTGGCTATGAAGATGTCTTATCTTAAAATCCCTAATTTAATTAGGAATTAGTTTGTTTCTGTAACTAAGAAACCACATCAAAGTCTCTGGTGATATTGTAAAAGAGATTAATTTCATTACAGATAATACAGTCACAGTGACATATTTAGGCCCAGCTGACTGTCTTAGATTGATGGATCTGCCTACAGGTGCACAATAAGCAACTGAAGCAATTAGAAATCAAATTTGTACAAGACCTAATCTTGGATATGACTGGGGGAGATGCTTCCAGCACATGCGTTTATTTGCATGGAATCACCTGCAACTAGGGGATGGGAGGAGACTGCTGGTGACAAAATGTCAGAGAAAATAACAAGGAATGGTCCTTGGGTTCTAGAGACACACATGTTTAGCCAGGATATGAAGTTAACAGAAAGGTTTACTCCTTGTGAAAGTGCTGATTAATGCCTG
>VZTR01006520.1:55407-66390 GCA_013400775.1 Chaetops frenatus | reverse complement strand
AATTGCAGGTACAATGCTATCAAGCAACTGGACATGTGCAATTAGCAATTGATTAGCTGACAATTATGCAGGCAGGTGAAACAGATGGCTGTGTTAATCATATGCAAGAGCTGAATACATTCCTTTCTTCTATTTCTACAAATGGAAGACTACATTTTCCCCCCACTATATGGAAAACCCTCTGCAGCTTTAAAATTTATTAGTTTACAAAACGTACTACACTACTTCAAGCGAAAAAATATAAATTATACCAAGACTCAGCTCACCTAAATTTGCCATATCAGATAGTACAGGTAATAAAACTGAGGGTGAAAAGCCATATGTAAATGTTTTGATAACATTCTTCCCTACAACTTGAGAAGAGTTAGGCAGCTGCCTCATCTCAAATCAGTGAGCATTGGACATGTCCTTATGAAAAATTAAATTAATGTGTGTGGTTACCCTAGCAGCTGTCCCTGCTTATGCTGAAGTCCATAAGGAAACTTCTGTCACGATCTGTGGAAACAGGCTCAAGCCCTTAATATTACCCCTTATAGTAATTGTTATTCACAATTTTCTGTCATGATTAAACTGGAAAAAAAAGCATGGAAATAATTGTTTAAATGAAAAAACGCTGATTCTATATTCTGAACTGTGCATACACTGCTGATGATATTTTGCAACTAGCTTATGCTAAGTAGTTGAAGTAAAAATTATTGCCTGAATATGGATATATTTTTTAAGAGCATATAGTTAATTTAATTGGATCTAAACTGTACAAGTGCATCTTAAAAAAAATCTATATAAGCATTATTCAAATAGTTAATCTCAGAAAGTGTTTTCGTAATGCCTGCTTCTGTAATAATATTCCTGCACTGGTTGACTCAAACTTTCAAGGCAATCTTTTCCTACTGAGCCAAGCCACTAAATTTTTTTACTCTGATAAGTCACATCAGATTCTTTAGTTCCTCTCTTGTGCAGCTAGCAAGGGAGGCAGAAGGGTCCTAGTCATGATGATGAAATAGCTGCATGCAGTGTCCACTTTTCTTTTTAAATAGGCTTTTACAGAAGAAAAAATGTAATAAAGTGAGCAATTTTTACTCTTTAATGACCTGTAACTCAGAAAGCTGTTGAAACTATTATGATGAAAACTTTTTTCAGGAAGATTTCCTTCCAGTCTTGCAAAACTAAATTTTATGCTTCAGGACTTTAAAACCCTCAGTTTAAAATGGAAATTGTTACAATAATTTTATTGTTCTTGTGTATATAATAGAGACATGTCTTTCTGGAATGAAGAAAACAACAACAGCACAGAAACTACTTAAAAAATGCCCTGACATTTAAATGTTACAATTTATAAGGATCATTCTATTCAGGTATTAACCAGAGGTTAAAAACTTTTTTTGTTTCTCTGATAAACATTAATTTTTCATGAGCTTCTCAGAATTATTCTGTAATGTGTATTCTGTGATTTCTGTGCTTTAGAGGGGAGAATTTTGGATCCAGTATCTAGAAAGCCTGTAATCTACTGTTTTCTTGTTCAGGCTCTATCTTTAGGTAATTGACCTGCACCTCCACACATGCTGTCTTCAAAAGAAATATAAACTTCCTTCTTGAATGCCATTTGCTGACAGATCAGATATTTGGAAGTCAATTGAAATTCATGGATCTATGCAAGTTTATGCCAGCTGAGTAACAGACCATAATCCACCATCCCTCAGTTTATCTGAAAGTCAAAGGCTTCTTTTCACACACCAGTTAGGTCTGCTAAGTGACAACAGTGTATTTATCCAGCACGTCATTTACAAAACCCAAATGCTTAAAATTGAGGAAATGAAATGCTAAGGATGCCATAAATCTTAGTGCTCAGAAGGAGTCTAAACCAACTTTTACTTAAATCCACATGAGTCTTTCCACTTATTTCAGTCAGAGCTGGACTTAGTCCATAACAAACAAGTATTTTGTCAAATGAATGGCCAGATATGCCACTAAGGGATGCTGATCTGTGCATAAGAATGGCCTAATATGACAGGGGCAGTAGCAAGGGGGTGTTGTGTTCTAGACATTTGGTGTAAATACAAACTCTATGGAGAACTCAGGAAAAATTGCTGTAGTTACAAAGCACCATTTCCCAGGTGTGGGTATCAGCTATCTTTTTCTTCTCTGATTTATAGTATTACACCGCTTATTCAGATCAAAGAATCTGAAACACAAGGAGGAAAAAGTCTGGCACTTGTTTTTTCTCACTCCTGTAGAATCCTTATTATGAAAGGTATGAATGGTCTATCCCTTTTCACTACCTACAGTCTATGTGCTTCATAACCCTCCAACAAAAAAAAACCTTTTTTCAAGCATTTGAATAAATGTACCACTATGTAGTAAAAAATTGTAACATAGTATGTACAAAAGCAGTTCATCTTTCTCATTTGTTCAGTACTCAGTTTATTTTAAACCCACAGAATCATAGCATGTCTTAATAGTTTTATGTGAAGCATTCTTATTCAAAAATAGCAACAATGAAGCTTATATTCTCTCTACAAAGCTTGCTACCACACAGTAACATGGAGCATCTTACAGTAACTACATAATAACCTCAATATTTTAAATGTAGGCAAAAGCCTTTCAGACTTATTCATTCAATTGTATGGCAAAATCTTGTTAACAATATGATTTAAAAAAAGAAGGACTCTGCACTTACTTCTTCTGAGGAAACGTAAATACTTTGCATTTATTTTTTTTTAAGGTTTTTTTTTTTTTTTTAGATGTCATAAGCCTTTCTAAAATCGAATAATAAAGATATGACTAAAATAGAATAGAAATATTCAAGTCAATAGTTAAAAGATTGGTCTGTACACATCGACTGGATATCTAGTGGCAAAAACGCTTTATGGAAAAGAAGCAATGGGAGAAGCCCCCATAGAAACATCATTAAAATGCAGCTGTTTCAAACTTCTGGACTTGTCAAAAAGTATATCAGAGGAACTTTTATTTGGCAGTGACAATATTTGTCCATCACAACTCAAATTACACAGATCTAAAGGCCCCATTTTTTCTGTATCAAATTCATATCACTAAAATTAATTTTTTTTTCCTAGGTAAACTGCTAGGTAATCCAGTAGACTCAGTTTTCATTACTTTTCTTGAAATGAAAGCTATTAATCAGGAAGGAAAATTATAAAATAAGATATTCTCCAGAAACCTTTGTATAATAGTATAATCAAATTATAACAGACATGATATTTTACAGGAGCATTCCCACTGGTTTTATTTATCTAGACAACAGAGGTGGTTTAAGGCTATGATCTTCAACACTGAAACTGATATATTCAGGAAAATAACAGATACTATCACAGTATGCCGAAGATTTCTTGTTTTTCTTATGAAAATGATAAAGATGTTAGATACAGCTTGTATCACAGGAAATCCAGTAACTTCCTTAAGAAATGAAATAAATTCAGTCCCTGAATTACTTATAATCTCAATATAGCTTTGATACCACTAGCAGGACCAAAAGAGAAGGTGGTGCAATATATACGTTCATTGTATTTCCAACCTGCTTACTTCCCACCCAGTTACAGGTTTTATATATTCAACATATTAGCTCTGGCTCAGCACTACAGGCTGCACCTTGCTCCTTAAATCCATACACAACATATACTGTATTGTATGTTAAGTCTGATCCAGAGCATGATAGGTTTTTACATATTTGAACCTCAACTATAATCTTGAAGCCCTCATTGGACGTGGAGCCAGACTTTTGGCACCTTGGGTTGGCTTGCTTTTATCGTGAATTTTAATGGTGAAAAAATTGCATCTGTTCCTAACTGCCTTTCAGCTGTTAGTCACTGCTGCATAGCTGGTACCAGAAACAGATGGGAACGAGGAGAGATACCCTTTTTGTAATCACTCCATGAACTCAGCTGTGACAACGGTTTGTGGAATAAATGGCAATGCCTCTCTATGTTGACCTCAATCACAGTCTCAATGTCCAATGAAGACTATCTGAGATGGCTCTGGTTGGTTGCACAGCACTGCACTTGAGCTGATAAGCCTCAGTGGAGATGGCACAGTTTTGCATGGAGCTATTCCCTTTGTGGCAACTTCTGTATATATGGAGCAATTAATCTGCAATCCAGATAAACCACCCGCACTGACTTGTGCATGCCCATACCTAAGAGGGTCTAGACAGGCTCATTCACATGTACAGTAGGCAAGACAATTAGCATTATTTATATTTAGGTTTTTCTGAATTTTTATCAGATCTGATTTAGTTTTACAGATACTATGATGGGTGATATTCATTCCACTTGTAAAGTCTGTTATGCTGAAAGACAGCACCTAGGAAGTGAAAGTTGTCTGTTGAATTTTTCAGATATTGTACTCTATAACACTCTAGGGGAGAGAACCTTCCTAATGGAAGTGAGGGATTAACCCTGTGCTGAGAGCAAAGGAGCATAGAAAATTACTTTGGAAAGCCTGGTATCATACAAGGTGGCAAAACAATAGATTGATGGTTGCATATTTACAACTTGACTACAAACACATTTTCTGTAACCCTAAAGAAAACTTTGGAATTTTTTTTTTAACTTAAAACATATCCCAGTGTGTGGTTAGCCTCTCTTGCAAAGGGAGTGTGTCCTTGCTTTATGATACTCAACCTGGAGGTCACCTTATCCTTTAGGCCCTTTTCAGCAACCTTCTTTTCAGCCAGTCACTTCTCAAACATATGCAGATGCATGGGATTTGCTGTGCATACTCTTAGAAATTTAAAGGGCTTTCCATGCATGTAGGCCACAAATTTCTCAGGGTAATTTTAGACTGAGGGTCTCGTAATGTTCAGGCAAAATGTTGCCTTAAAATAAAATAATTCATAGAATGCATTTGGTTTGATCATCCAGGTAGCTGATGAAAATGTTTGATAAAAAATAGACCCCAGTATCAATACTATTGATACTCCATCTGTGCTTATATTATTTTACTTGATGTATGTATAGCATTTGATAACATTATTATTGGTTTGCCTTTGAGGATTTCAAATAATTTTTTGCAGGTGTGTTATTAGTAGTCTGTGGATTGTAAGGGGGTTGCTTAGGGACCTTTTTGTTGGTTTGTGTTGTGTTGTGGTTAGTTGCTTATTTGTTTTAATTAACTTATTTCTTATATAGCCAAAGATGTATTAGTTCCGAAGGTATTTTATTATATCCTCTTTCAGCTAGAAGGTAATGTCTTCTACAATCATAAGCTCTTTTTTTGCTCACTGACTTGACCAATCTCTTTGAATGTCTCTGTAGTCTTTAGGATTCAGACATGCTTGGAAAGAACATCTTCTGCTTCTGCGTTCCTCAGTGTTACCCTGTTTGTCTAAACTTGAACTGTCTTTGAGAGGAATGGTTGGCCTTTTGGTCTGAGGTACCTTTTCACTAGAACACTTGCAAGTATTTCATGAGCTTAAAAATGGTATTATGCAGTTTAGTACTCATTTGGTCTTTCTGCTTCCTTATAAAATAACTTGTATTTTCATGAAAACCATAAAATTCCCTTAACTGGTACCTCACACAAATCAAGCCAATCTGGAAAAGTCAGACTGGATTCTTTGTTTATCTTCCATCTCTATTACCTGTGGAGGCTTAGACAAGACATTCTTGAGTGCTAAGGCTCACTTGTAACTCAGTGCATTTTATAACTGCACTGTTAGGCTATTTATCCATTTCCTAGAGTAGTGTTGTCTCTGCTGCCTTCAAAGGTACTTAAAGTTTGAACAATATATGCACATATAGAGAATTATAAACTTATGTCTTAAAAATCTCTTTTCAAAGTACATATATAATGTGAAAGCAGTGCAATTTCCTCAGACTGATAACTTTTATGCTGTTCTTTTCCATGCAGCAGGATTCACATTTTGTTTAGGGAAACTACTGTTCCCTAGACCATAAGTAATTTTCCCCAATTTGTCAGGGATTATCCATAAATTTTGTATAAGATGAGGAAGGGAGTACTTTATCCACACTATGATTCTTAGATGAAGTGAAATATAAAGTATTTTTCTGTGTGATTACTGAGTAAGGTCCTTGATTTCAGGAAAACATTTTTTTGTTGTGTTTTTTTATTTGATTTCCTACTCCTTTATGTTTTCAATTTTGAGCTAATTACTTATTTCAAATCTTCAGAGGTTTGGAGGAGCAAACATTCTTTTACCATTTTACTATGGAAATTTTCCCCTTGTGACAGACTTACATTTTTTGGATGGTAGAGCATTTACTTGCTTAATGCAAATTCCCTTTCTTTTACCTGTCACCTGTTTACTATGTGGCAAATACTTTCTCTGAATATAAGTTCAAATTTGCAATTAAGACCTCCAGAGCAAACACTATATAAAAGCACATGAGATAGAATACAGTCCAAACTATATATATATATTTTTTGAGACTGTCATGCACAGGCAGTGCTACTAAACAAAAACAGTTGAATGTTCCACATTTGTTTCTCTGTCTAGTGATCACAAGAAGAAAATCTGTTGTTTCACAAAGATAGTCTACTTTTGTTTGTTATCATGAACAATATTCTTCACCAAAAAAAAAAAATTTTACCATAAGAAATTACAATAGAATAATATTTGTTCTATATTTTTCTATACTTGTTCTAAGACTTGTTCTAATTCTTGTTCTATATTTTCCTTTAGCAGGAGCCTTTGGTTTGATATACAGTGTGCTGTGAGATTAGTAGACAGAAAGATGCTTGAGGTTCCCCTACTGGAGTTAGTCTTTGAAAACATAATTCCTGAAAATTTAATATGGCTGCCTTCTATTTGCACTACAGGGAAACCCAATGTAATTTCAATAAATCTTGTAGAATATGGCTATGACTTTTGAAGGAATGTTTACATCTGAAGGACAAGACTTCTTTATTAAGAGTACTAGCAGATTGCTTGATTAAAATGTAGGTATATGATTTTAAGTTTAATTGAAAAATAATTCTTGTGAAGATATTTCCAAATTTTTTAGATCTGTTAACTCCTATGCCTTTAAGAATTTAAAAGAAGAAAAAACAAAATGAAACCCCTACATGTTTTACCTGGATGAGATCATGTGCTTTAGACTTTTAGAATACAAAAGGAAATAGGACTGTGGATCAAACAATAGCTCACTAACCATCCATTGCAGTGCATTGAAATTTCAAGGTCCTTCAAGGAGAGGTCCACCTTTAGGAGTATATGAGAAGAGAATGGTAAATAGTGTCAAAATAAAACTCTATTCAATACAATGTTTACGGATTGTGTTTGGGTACACATGCTTTCTGATGACACATTTTGAAAAAGAGATATTGAATAGCATGGGTGTTATCTAGGCTTTTCCTTCCTATTCCCATGTTTATGGATTGGGAGGGGAAAAATAACATGCATTAGTGATAAAATTGCAGAGTTGTTTAAAATGATAATGTACTTTGGGAAGAGGAGCTACTTGTAACTAAGAACCTGATTTACAATTTTGGTTCCACATATGCAATCTTCTACTCATTTGCTTCAGTGTTCAAACCATTAAACAAATATAGTCTAATAGCACTGGTGTTAGAGCTGAGAACGAAGTGCACAGATAACAGAAATTGTGATTATTTTTTCCGGCATGAGTTCTAGTCCATAAGTTGTTGCAAGAGGATGTTGGTGGCTAGTTATTGTTAATTAGCCTAGCTGTTTAATTAACTAGATGTTCTGTGAGACTCCTGCCTCACCTGTAGATCTATCATTATAGAGAAGTGCAAGTCATGTTGACTTCACGGACTCAATTTTCACACTTTTAAGGACTAAGGACTCCTGTAAAGAGAAGGGATCTATCTGACCAAGTGAGGTGAAAGTGTCTTTGCCAATAGGCTGGTCTACCTGGTGAAGAGAGTTTTAAGTTGGGAATGAAAGAGAGAGAGATGATGATGCTGAGTTTGGTAAGAAAGTGGTGAAGAGGGTTTGCAATCAAAGGGTGCAAGTGTGGACAAAAGAAACCTCTTAATCAAAAATCAACACTGAAAAGTGGGCCATCCCAAGTGTTACACACAAAGCAAATATTTCTGCACTTTTCTCAGGAAATCAGAATGAATGGAGGCCATTTGACATGCCTGTTCACTAATGCACACCCTTCATGTGAGCAAACAACTGAGATGCATCAGGTTCTGCCTGTGGAAGTGTGATCAGGATTAGCCAGCAGAACAGAGTCAGTGAAAGCTGTCTGCTGCCAGCTGCCTGACCAGGAAGATGGTCATCAGGAATATAAGGCCTTCTGCAGACAACTGGAGGAGGCCTCACATTCACAAGTCCAGATCCTTATGGGACCTTTAACCACCTGAGAACTTCAGGAGCATTCCCAGAACACAAGCAGTTCCCAGAACATAAGTAATTCAGGCCTTCACTACTGCATGCTGGGCGCCAACTGGCCAAAAGCAGCTTTGCAGGAAAAGATCTAGGGAGCAAGAAGTTGATCATGAGACAGCAATGGCAATGTCTTTTCGCAAGAGGGGTCTAACAGCATCGTGGAGTCCACAATGAAGAGCTGGCAGCTGGGTAAGGTAGATGATCCTTCCACTTTAACCACATCTGGAGAGCTGTGTGCAGTGCTGCGCTCCTTGTGACAGCAGAGACATGGACATAGTGGACCAAGCCCAGAGAAGACCCATGGAAATTACTAAGGGCTTGGACCACCCATAGTATAAGGAGAGGATGAGAGGGCTAAAACTGTACAGTATGGAGGAGGAAAAGCTCAGGGAACCTTATTAGCGTGTGTAAATAAATCACAGGATAAAAATAGAGTATGGGGTCAAATACTTCTCAGTGAATGGACAGGAGGCCATGGATACAAATTAAGGAACAAAATAATTTGTTTAAATGGAGGAAAATACCTTTTTTTCACTGTCATAATGATCAAACACTGGAGCAAGTTGCCCAGAAATGTTGTGCAATTTCCATCTGTGGGGACATTAAAACCCTGACTGGGCACATTGCCAGGCTAACTGCTCTAGATGACCATTTTTAAGCAGAGGGACTAGATAATTTCCAGAGGTATCATCCATCATCCATTGTTTGGTGACTTTATAAAGCTAATTCTTTGCAGAAAATGGAACAATATATCTTGGCATTGTTTATTTTGCAAGTTCATAATCTAAGATAAACTTGCTAAAAATTATACTTGATTTCCCAGAAAAAAACCCCAACAAAGTTACTCAGAATGAAAAGGTTAAATAAATATAAAATCTTTATTGAATAGTTGTGAAACCATAAACTGAAATATGTAAATACATAAATAAAAATATAGTTACAGCTATACAGTAAATATTAGCAGGCTTTAGTGTATTTTCATCAAAGCATCATGTAGGTTACCATGAATTACTTAAGGCTGTGTCTCAAGATATAAATAAGGCAGGGATCTAACTTTGTTTCACAACTAAAACGTTTCCCATTCCTAGGAGACTGTGTGCAGAGATTAAGCACCTGCATAATTTAAAGGAGGAGTGGTAGTTCCATTAGTTTATATAGGTTACTTAATTAAAGTCACATCTAGGCATGTTTATAAACTAAAACCTGTTTGAAATCACAAATACATCATCTTCAACTCTATGCCTTGTAGTATAAAATTACTATTCTTTTTCTCCTGTCACAAAATTTCTTGCTGCTAATTCTTTAAAAATTCAACTCTATGGTTTTTAATAAATCATTCCAAATATCTTTTTTTAAAACATACATACCAATTTTAAATACAAAAATCTGATTTCAAGAAGGTAAGCTCTTATAAAAATCCAGTCTCAGCTCATTACTCCTCTGTCCTCCTTGTGCTCTAGATGGAAATACTGTGTGCAGATTACAGGTTTGTAGAGTTCAAAATTACAGTAGCATGTCATTCTTTATATGCAAAAGCAAGTCACAGACTAATGGTACAAACTTACACAGTTTAAATATGCTTCATTGACAACAATATAGTTTTCCCTATAAGCTAATCTAAATTTCTATAAGCATTGTGTATAATTTTTTATCCTTTTTCACTCAAATATAGCATTTAATTATGGCTAGCAGCAAATTTTAACTTGAGTAGTAGGTTGTAATCTATTAGTAACACCCCAAAGAGAATAACTAAAACATAAAACAGACACAGTTTAGAAAAATAAAAATAAGATACAGATAGTCCAAGATATCTTGGGTTTGATAAATAAAAGCTAAATAAATAAAAGCTATATATATATATGTAATGTTTATATGTATGTGTATTTGTTTTAAATCAGTCAAAACAAATTTGTCTGGAAAAAAAAAATGGGGAAAAAAGTCCTCCTTTTATGTTTCACTTGCACTGCAGTAATATTTCTGCAGTATTTCCCTCCTGAAAACTACCCAAGATCAATTTTGTAATGAAATTGCTGACCTGTATTAAATAATATTTTTTTCTCGAGCAAACTGGTCTCCTATTTGTGGCCTTCAAGGTAAAATTTGCCATTCTGAACACATACACATAGCTAATTAGTCATTGCCATGTGCGAAACTTTGTCATATCTGTGTCTCACCGTTCTTTATTTCAAATCTTTAAAAATGTATATTAACGAGTAAAGTTTGTTTTGTTTACTGCTGGCTTTCCTTGGAGCCAGCAGTTGTGAAACCCTGCTTTGCTCTTTATGGTTAACCTTGCCAAAAATGTTAGTCTGCAATAGTGCCAGGGCTTTCACAGCTGATGGACTGGAAATCTGTTTTCCTACTAAAACAGAAATAATCACAAATGCTGAATTCTGAGGCTTTAAAACTGATATTACAAATTTATTTCAAGGATCAATGCAGTCTTGCTTTGTAAATTTGATTAAGTTGCATTAGACAGGAAATTATTGTAAATAAAAGAAGTTTTAAAAAATATGTGAGTGAAATATTTACTTTAAGTCACCTATCTCTTTTCTTTTAATTCTCTGTGCAGGTGGCCATTGGGGTGTGTTGGGGTTTGGGTGTTCCTCCTTTTTGTTTCTCTTCACCTGTGGAATTTTTTTCCCCCA
>VZTR01006520.1:23696-55219 GCA_013400775.1 Chaetops frenatus | reverse complement strand
TTTTTTTTCATTCCAAGGGAGGTCCCCTGCCTTCCTTAGCAGACACCTGTCCTTCAAACCAGGACAGGGTGGAAAGGAGATGGGTTTCTCAGCCATTTAAGCTCAATGCCCAGCAAAGGTTCTTTGGTAAGAACAGCTTGCCCAGCAGGAATGCTATAAGGATAGTTTGCTTTGCACCAGCTAAGTGTTGAACCAACAAACATTGAACCCCATGTGCTTCTAGCATCCTTACTGAGATAGATGAGATTCTTAGAAACATTATGTCTAGCAGTAGGTATTACCATATGGCTCAGAGTGAAGTGCAAGAATTCAGTAATGCAGTGATGGAATAATCTGCTCATCGGGAAGCTTTCTCTGAGCATTTTCGAGAGAATGTTCTTGCTATGAGTTCCTATGAGTTCTGCTAAATAATTTATTATTTAACATGAAGTGAAAAATATGGAAAAAATTCCTTAACAGAAAAATATTACATCTGTAAATTACTGCACCTAGGAAACAAAAAGAGGCTTCCTGAAGGGAAAATAATGCTTTTATATGTAACAGAGGAAATTAAGAGAGGTGTTGTGTAAAAGCAATAAAGAATTAGGAAGTATTCTTTTGTCTGTTGTAAGTGTGAAAGAGGAAATTTCTAAGACAAGAATAGCATGGTGACCATATCATTATTCTGTGTGTCACAACTAAAACATTTATATAACGTATGATTTGTTATGAGCATATTTTTAAAAAAGAAATGCATTTTGATGTGGAGCCTCTGAATAAAGCCGAAGAGTTTGCTTATTTTAATAAGAGTAAGAGTTTGTTTATTCTAATAAGCATTTATGGAGAAAGACTGCAAGGAACCTTAAGAAGACAATTAGTTGAAGATTTAACTCATTGCTGTCTTAGGTGACTCCTATTTTTCTTGTTTCTTCTGATATAGTTCTCTGAATTTCATCAGACTTGTTAATCATTAAAATTCTGGAAACTGTAGATAAAAATGTTTTTGAGTAATTAAATTTTATTCATACCATTTTAAAATAACCTCCCACAAGGAACCTTTTTAATTCAAATGTGCTCCAGCTCTTCAATTACTTAATTACTATGACCAAAAGTACAATAAAAAAAAAGTCATCTATTTTTCTGGATCAACTGGAGAATTTGAAAATTGCTTTCTTAACTATTGCACCCTTACCTATTGTTATATTTTGATGACTTTTAGCTATCCAGCCCCAACTCATATTAATAGGAAAGTAATGGTATTAATTTGTTACAGTTATAAGCTACCTCAGAAAATTTAGACCAATGGGGGAA
The DNA here is from genome assembly GCA_013400775.1 of Chaetops frenatus. Lineage (NCBI taxonomy): Eukaryota > Metazoa > Chordata > Aves > Passeriformes > Picathartidae > Chaetops > Chaetops frenatus. The sequence goes on along the minus strand of VZTR01006520.1, from coordinate 53,929 downwards.
AATTAAGCAGGAAAAATGAATTCTGTCACTCTTCTTCTTCTCATGAGCAAAAACCCAGAAAGGATCACAATGTAGAAGATAACTGTACCCTTCAGGAGAAAGAGGTACTCCAGCAAAATATTCAGGTTGCTGTCAAATGTCACATAAACCTTAATTAATCTGACATAATCTAACCATTTAAATTAGACACCTGAGGTAGGAGATTATTTCAGTGTAGGAGTACTCCTACGCTTCCCCTGTAGTCAATGAAGAAAGAAATGCATCACTGAAACATGACTCAGGTTTCAGATAAGATGACTCACTGTGAAGTCATGTATTTCACTTTCTGTTAACTGTTTAAGAAGCACCAGTGTTGTAAATTTGCTGTCTGAAAGTAGATGAGAGAAATCCCTTACTTAGGTATCTAGTCAGTCAATGAAAACTGCTGAGCCTCTCCACAGGATGAACCTTTCTACTCTGGGAAAGATCTCTAAGACACACTCTAGAAGTGCTTAACTCTCTGCAATTGTGCAATGGAGACCTAGATGATTAGTTCAGGCTCTAGTAATACTAGTAAATAGGTAAACTGAGTTGAGACTAATCTTTTCCTTAGACTAGTTTCTTACCTGAGTACTTCAGTGAGGAAGCTGAAGCTAAGGAGAATGAACCTCACATACAATGCAAGAACTAGAGTGCAATTATTTTGTTGGAAGGGTTTGCCCTGGTTTAAGAGAGTGACTGCTGAGTTTCTGAGGGTCACGCATTTTCTTGCATTTTTTCAAATATTCAAGGGTGTCCATAATACCAGAAAAGCGCAAGCCTAAAAACTAGGCTATTCAAAGTGTTTAGGCTCTATAAATGTAGCTACTTGTAAGAGACATCCTTAATCACCTCTCTTCTGCTCTAAAGTCTTAATGACCTCTCAAAATGTGGTTCCATGTGGCCAAATAATGCCCTTATATTATTTTCCTCTACTAATTTCTTTAACTTTATAGCTTTTGAATCAAAATTGAGCTATAGCTGAATGATACTGACAGAAATAAATCAGACAGTTGAGAAAGAAAATCTCCCCTGTACAAAATTCTGAAATACCTTTTAATTGTTTCTTCACAGGAGGTAATCTTCTTTCCCCTTCTCAGGCAAACAACATACATATCCTCCTAACACAGCAATGTGACAGGTGTAGGGCTTCAGTGTTGTCAGTCATAATCCTTTATATGTCACACCTTCAATCATGCAATGGGCCATGCATTTTAAACAGAAGTCTGTTTTCTAGTCTGTGGCAACAGAGTGCCAGGACATACACTGTACAACCATATGGGTGTCTCTTTGCAGGATATATGTTGTATATCCTTAGGCACTAAAGCAATTAACAAGGAACTGTAAAGTAAATGTGATCTCTGAAAAGCTCCAGAGCAGCTTTCAGTTTTTACAATTATATTGCTAATTTATGCCATGAAGAGATTCAGAATGTCAGAGGCACTACAGAGATCATAAATGAAAGCAACACTAAGAGGTAAATACAGGTTTATTTTCAGCAACAATTATAGTATTTTTCATATAAGTAAAGCATTATGGAACTGAAAATGTTCAAAAAAGTAGTAACATTCAAAGGATAACTCAACATAAGAATATAAAGACACAGTAGATGAAAAAGTCTGTTTAATATTTTTACAAATGCAATCATTATGATCAACAGCACATTTTTCTTGTTGGCCAGTGTTTGTACAGAACATCATGGGATAAAACTTCATGGGATAATAATTTTATTTTGCATTTTCTACTGCTGTGGTGAAATTTACTGTTGAACTTGCTAATGGTCACAAAACCACATAGCTCAGCAGAGGCACGGCTGCCACTGCTCCGTGCACCCAGCTCTGGTCAATAGTGGGCTGCTTTGCAGTTGGCTTGCAAGCTCCCAGATGAAAATGGATTTTCCTGGTAGCTGACCCTGGAGCAGCCTGTCCAGGAGGCTTGGACCTCCTACTTCCTCCAGCAGCCAACTCCCAAACCCTCTCGTCTCTCCAGTGTCCAGCTCTTGGAACTTCCTGTGCTGGTGAACAGTTATGTGCTATGCAAAATTAGCTGTCATTGATTTCCCATCTGACAACTTTATCTTCAGTTGAATATGCTATTTTCTTTTGCTAGAAAAGAAGCTCACAGTATGTCTTTTTTTCACACTACTCATTATTTTTCTTCTATTTTATTACAAAATTTTAATACATTATTTTCTGTGTAGGCAATCTTTTCACCATACTTCATGTACACTTTTTCATACTCTTAATTACTACTGTTAGCTTTCTCTTAATGTTTTCTAGTATGTAGTTGGGAAGCTTGTAATCAAATATTCTTATCATGTAAGCTAACATAGCATCTCACATGCAACTGAGCAGAAAAAAACCATTAAAAATTGTAAGTGTATCATTTCACCTCTAGGAAAAGCACGGTATAGAAATCAGATCATTTTAAAGAGGAAAAATAAGATTCATTGACTGATATTACTGCTTGGTGATAAGGTAGATGTTTTGATCTGCCTGTTGCAGAGACAGAAAATGCCAGTATTCAGGGCTGTGAGGAGTCTTACATACTCAAGAGGTGCAGAATACAAAAGCTTAATGATAGAAAAGGTGAGGGAAATAGGTGCTTAGCTTTTATGTGTTTGAAGGTAATAAACCAAAGGATAAATTGCTAGACTTACTAGCTTTGCTCATTCTGATGATGGATTTTATTTTTGGAAAAAACTTTTGTCTTTAGGACTTCTTATTTGTCCTCCTCAACCATAGCATATACACAAAGTGGTGAAAGTGACTCCTTATGTTAGCTACATTGGCATCAGAACAACACAGATTAGGAACAGTTTATAACTTTCAATCAAAATAACCATTCTTCTACAGATCCTTTTGTACTTGGAGAAAAACCTCCTTTGTTGTGCTCTAAGGCTTTGCTCCCTGTGACATCCCTGGTAACACAGAACACTGACAAGTTTCCATTTTTATTGTCTGTGAGTGTGTAATCATGGCATCTGAAGGTCCCTGTCAGCAAGTTCACACCTCTGGGTGCCCAAACACAATGATCAGATGAATGGTACTAGGAAAACTAACCTACTAATAACGCATTAAGATAGACTTCACTTTATAAGCTTTGCTTTCTGAAATGTTTATTTTCCTAGACTTTTCAGATGTAGCACAGAAATAACTTTGATTCTAACTATGTATAATTAATTTCTAACTGCATAACAAAAATGCTTAGCTTCCTCACTATTTTGAGCCATCCTATGCTATTTAAAGAAAATACTTCTGTGTATGAGGAAAAACTATTTACTCCAAAATTGAAAACATGTTTCCACATGGGTGTTCCAGGGTTCTTGCGGGCTGCCAGTTTTAGAAATATTTTGGCTGAAAATAATGCTGAAGCCTTCATGAGGTTTCTAAATTATTAAAATACTTTAGCATTTTTCCATGTTTTAGTATTTCTTTTTACACGTAATTTTTCATTTTATTTTATTTTACTTTATGTCTTTAATGTAGCTTCTTACAAAGTTTCCATTTAAAATAAAGATTTAGAGTGTGAAAAATTTACTACTACAGAACTGTTTTATAGATTTTTCTGCTAATGAAATGTCTGAAATGCACATGAATTTCAACAGCTAAAAATTAAGCTAAGTATTCTGAAGAAATCCTATTTCCACGAAAGATGAGAGTATTTTACCACTGGCTTCAATAAGGCCGAGAATTGACTATCTACATCTAAGGTAGATGTAGTCCTGAAACTCCCCTGTTAAACCAACTTAAGTATGGGAAATACAAATATGTTGCATAATATTTATTCACTCTTGTGTAATCGTTATTAAATGAGGAAGAAAAATTAACCTAAGCACTTGCTTAGATGGTTTGCTGACTTCAGTTTGACTTTCATGGTTTGAAATGGGCAGTATGAAGTATAACTGGAACAGGCAAAAGACACCTAATGAACAAGAGCAGTCTTTTCTGTGCGTTTCCTAAAACTTTGTAACACTAGGCTCAGTTTTTTTCTCCTTTCATGTTAGTCTGTTCCTGAGCTGAGCAAGAAGTTCCAATGCTTCTTTTCTTCTGGAAAGTCTTTTAAAAATTATATTTTTCCATCTCCTCTTCCAGCTACATCCTTGGTCTCTCTTCCTTATCTTCTTCCAGTATTTAGTTCTTATTTTTATTTTTCTGTCCTTCTAATGCCACTCCTAACTTATCAGTCCTGACAGCTGAGGATTAAATGTCATTGTTTTTGAAGCTACAGGGAAAATGCATAATTTATATTTATAAGCAAAAACAATGATCTGTTTCACATGACATATCCTCTTTCACCTGAAGTCTAATTACTTACTTCTGTTCAGCAATTTGATGCCCCTTTGCCTCCTTAGCTGTATCAACAGCGGTCTGCCAGGACAGCTTGTAAAAGCAAAACATTAGTGGATGAAAAGAGAATGAGGTATGTCAATTTTCTATAGGAATGAGATTTAGATGGCTTCCATGATAGCAGATGAAGAGCATGTTGGTTGATTGGTTGGTTGGTTGGTTTTGGGTTTTGTTTGTTTTGTTTTGTCATTTGTTTTTGTTTATTTGTTTGGGTTTTTTTTTTTTGTTTGTTAGGTTTTGTTTTGGTTTGTTTTTTTGGGAGGTTGGGGGGCAGTAAGACTGAATCTCTTTTGAAAAACTTTGTCATCCGTGATTTGAAGAGTCATCTTGAATTTCAGTCTTGGAGTTGTCCTTATCAGAGCCATGCCAATAATATATTTCCTCTGTCTCAATCTGGATGGGAATCAGGCATGATAAATATTTTTTAAAATGTGGCAGGGGCTATGCCTCAGACAGCACTGAATTGCTGCAAATCTTGTCCACTGTGATTCTGAATCTCTAAATGGAAAGCAGGGCTGATGAGTTGTGTGGAACTGTAATGAAGTACAGACAGCATGGAGTACAAGTTGTATAATAATGACTAAAGCCTCAGGTCCTAAGCACCTCAGGTTGGGCAACCAAAATGTAGTGAAATCTTCAGACCTTCATGTCTTCATGCATGAAGAGTGATGATTAAATAATAGCTCCTCATAGTTGTTGTAAATATTTAAGAACTGCTTAGATCTTAGCGTGACAACATGCAAAAACTCAGGACAAAATTCACCATTTTGTTTTCAGCATGTACACATAAAAACAACAGAGCGCCTGAGAAAAACCAGTGGCCACATGGCAAACAACATGGGAAAAGAAAAATACTGTTATTGACTTAATACCACTGATCTTGAGTACTGAAATAAGTGGAGTCCTGAGGAGAATGTCTTTGTTTTTTATTATCACAATGCATATACTTTAAAGACAGATGAAACACAGGCACTGGGGTTTTCGCCTATGCTACAAACAAACAAAAAAAAAATTGACATGATTCAGAATCTACTGATTGCAAGTATGGGTTTTTTCCAGCTGTTAACCTCTGTACTGGTGATCTATAATTCATGGGTTCCACTTCAGATTTCTGGGCTGGATAGAATATTAGATTATTGCATTTAATTTACTACAAAGTGTTGAATATTTTGTTCTACCTTCTGCTGTCTACTGACAGTGATTTTTTCTGTTCAGAAAAGCTGCGCTTAAATCAAAACTCCTGTACAATTATATTGTTCCAATGAGAGAATTTAATAATACAAGAAACCAGCATGTTTAAACACATAAACCCCCCAATAGAATAGAGAAACCACAACAACCCAGCAAGCCCCTGCATGAGCAGCAGTTACTGCACTGAGAGGAGGATCAAGGTGAAGACTGACATATAAATTCAACATTTATTATCTTGAGGAAATTATTTAGTGCAGCTGAGGCTGCAAAATGAGAGTGCAAGTAGTGGTAAAATGGAGTTTCCAGGCTACAATAACCCAGGACTATTAGCAGTTTGAAAACAGTTTCTCAACTCTGTCTTATTCTTGTTCTAATAAGCGACATCCTGATCAAAGGAATTATTTGCTTTGTAGATGCTAAAATATTAGTTCTGGGAAAGTCAGCATTCACAGAGTTGGTTTAAAATGGTGTTAAGAAGCAAATATTTTACAGTGTTTAATTTGCTGTATATACACAGTAAAAAATGTTCTTGTATTTCATACATCTTTCTTCCTGCTTCAAATGTAGATGTAAAGTTCTTTTCATTCCTCAACATGGTGTTAATAGAGAGCTAAGAATGTTTCTGATGTGGCAAAAAGTGTGCTGCACTGACAACAGGAATTTCTTTGCAAACAAGCTGTATGGTTAAACTGCACTTGGTTTTGACTGTAAAGTTTTATACACTTATCAAGAGAAAATGGAAGTATTTCTTTCCAAGTTGTTGAACTCCTCTTTTGTACTTTACATGAATGTGTGTATATTTATGATTCTGTGGATGTTAGCAGGAGAGCCAAAAGAGGAGCCTCTTACTCAGAATTGAATTAGTATTCTGCCTCAGTACCAGGCCCTCTGGGCTGGTAGAAGTGAAATACTTCAGATGAGACACATTGTTTTGCATAACTAAATTCTAGTGGGTAGTACCCATGTTATCAGAACACTGGAGTATTTCAAATGATGAGTGAAATTATACCATGATCACATTATCAGAACACTGGAGTATTTCAAATGATGAGTGAAATTAATCCACGATCTCTAATCCTACATGAGAGGAATCAGATTTGTCTATATTTTCAGGAAAAAAAAAATTTTAAAAAGGTTGAATATCTGTAGACTTCCACAAAAGGACTCCTATGTTTAGAGTTATGCAATTATCTTAGCCTTTAAAACATGAAGAAAGTGTGTTTGAGCCCTCCATTCTCACCTAAAAAAATCCCCAAACCCAACAAACAAATAGACAAACAAAACCCCCAAACCCAAATAAAAAGTTGCATCCTCAAATGGATGAAATAATATTCTTTTTTTTTATCCTACATTGCCAAAACTACTTGTAATCCTCTTTAGCAATATTGAGTATTCTTTAGGTACACCTGCAAGTTGCCCTTAGAAGTTAACATACAGAAATAGGCAGGCAATATTGTTCAGTAATGGAGCTTAAGAGTTTTTTCAAATTACTTTTTTCAATGTATCATTGGATCTTTCTTATCTATTTTGGATATTTCTTCCTGCACAGAGAATTGTGTTTTTATAATCATTCTGGTTCTTTTTCTTATGTCCATACCTTTATGTACTAGCATAGACAACTTGGGGTTTTTTTTTCAATAATATCTAGTATAAATTCAGTTTCACCTCACTGTGACTGGAACCCCAGTGCTTTTTCTCTTCTCTATTTTATTGATAGAAATATTTTGCCCTCAATTGAGAATTATAGAATATATAAAAGTCTGATGTCTCTGCTTTCATTTCATGTTCTTAGGTGCTTATTCATAAGCTTGGATCTGAAAACATTGTTCTCATTCATTCTTATATCCTTGGAATACAGATCAAAATTATGCCATTCACTTAAAGTGATTTCAAGCCTTTTTCTCTTGAAGGAAACAGAGTTCTTAGTTCAACCAGTTTCATAAACTACTTTCCCGAGTATACCAAATTATCTTATGCAGTTGGTTTTGTTTGTTTTCATTAAAGTATTAGAAAATTGATAATTGAATCTAGTATTATATTCTATGACCATTTTTTTTTTTAACAGTACTTTTCAAAATTGCAAACAAATCTAAACCAGCCAAATTGCCACTTGGTGGTTTAGGAATTGTTTCATAATTAAATTTGCTCCTATTGCATTCAGGAATATTTATTTCTTCAGAATACTAGTTTAAAGCTGTACTAGAACCACACAGTTTTCAGGGGCAATCTTTTTCATAATTCTGAAGATTTATCCATTTCTGACTAGCACCCTAGTTAACTGTAAAAAGCTCTCATCATTAATATAGTAGAAGTTCATTTCTTTACAAACTTCTCCCAGGTATCCAAAGGTTCTGCTTATGGAAGCCTCAGGAATCTGGAGACTGGATTTACATGACTAATTAATCTTGCATTCATTGATTATATTAAAACTGGAGCAGATATTTCACATGAAAATTTGGGTCAGTATGAGATCTTTGCTTTTTTTTTTTAAACTAAATTAAGTAGGAAGAAATTATAGCAAGCAAGCAATCATCATTTTAAAAGAAAACTCAACATATTTTGGTTTAAGCATGTCAAAATATAATTTTCAACTAAAATAAAGTATCACTTGTTGTTTCAGTCAATACTGCTTATAAAACCATATTGAATACCGAGTACCATTTGTTGATCAAAAACTGCATTTTTCATGGAGAAAACTCTTCATCTGAAAAACATTTTTGTCTCTTTTCATCTTCACTCTGTTTTCTCAGAATCAGCTTCATGGTATTTGCTACAGCTGTGGAAAAATGTTGCTATGCAATATGGACAGAAAAAAACCCTCTCATCTTGTATTATTCCAAGGTCTACAGTGAAACTTGTACTCTATACCCTTAACATATGCTGCTAACCAAAAGAGATTTGGCTAGGGAGAAATGTTACAATTCAGAAATCACAATTTCTACCTGTTCCTTTGGGAAATTAAGATATATATTTCTGCTTTTCTTCTCTCCTGTAGTCTTTGTTTTCTAGTGCCTATCCTTCTAGCAGGTATAACACAGGGGGAATGGTAAAGAGGAAAAAAGGCCTTGATCTTACACTTGCACAATTTTTTCAGAAAAGCTTAATGCCAGACTGGCAGTTCCTCTTCCTGAGAATCTTCCTGTCCTTTGCAGAACATTTGAGTCCACTTCATTCCTCTTGAGTGCAAGCTGTTTAATATCCCAAGGTGCATGTGTTAAAAAGCATTCATCCTTAATGGTATCTGTTTTAAAATAAATACTTGTAGGTCATCCTCTTGCTCTACTTAGAGAATCTTCTCCTTTCCTAAACTCTTTCCTAGTAGAACTGTTACTACACTAAAGTATTCCCTGTTGTGTTTAAAGAGAGTAGAGCAAAGTGCCAGGTACACAAAAACAATGGAAGGGAGAGAGGCAAAAATATTTTGGTGAAAACACTGAGTGACCAACATAAGCAAGAACATATTTCATGTTCCTCTTAGATAATTGTTCTTCAAAGGTTACAGAATCAGAGTCCCAGAATATTCTGAGTTGAAAGGCCCACACAAGGATCATCGAAATTCAAGTCCTGTCCCTGCACAGGACACCCCAAGAATCACACCATGTGCCTGAGAGAGAGTTGTCCACATGATTCTTTGGTAGGCTTGGTGCTGTGACCACTTCCCTGGGGAGTCTGTTCTAGTGCCCAACCACCCTCTGGGTGAAAAACCTTCTCCTAATATGTAGCCTAAACCTCCCCTGACACAGCTTCAGGCCATTCCCAGGTCCTGTCACTGCACTGGGCACCACAGAGAAGAGATCAGTGCCTGCCCCTCCTCTTGCCCTCATGAAGAAGTTGTAACCTGCAATGAGGTCTCCCCCAGTCTCCTCTTCTCCAGGCTGAACAGACCAAGTGACCTCAGCCACTCCTCATACATGTTCCCCTCTAGACCCTTCATCATCCTCATGGCCTCCTTTGGATGCTCTCTAATAGTTTAATATCTTTTATTTTGGCAACCAAAACTGCCCCCAGCACTGGAGGTGAGGCTGCCCCAGTGCAGAGCAGAGGGGACAGTCCCGTCCTTTGCCCAGCTGGTGATGCTGTCCCTGATGCCTCCCAGGACAGGGCTGGCCCTCCTGGCTGCCAGGGCACTGCTGGCTCATGTTCAACTTGCCATCAGCAAGGACCCCAAGCTCCCTTTCCTGGCACTGCTTTCCAGCATCTCATTCCCCTGTCTGAACCTATATCCAGGACTACCTCATCCCAGGTGCAGAATGCAGCACTTGCCCTATTTAAACTTCATTCAGGTTGTGATTGAGGAGTCAAAATTTGTTAATGAACAGAATATACCCAGCTGAAAATACCTACCAGCTTTTATAGCTAAATATGATTTCTCTAGAAAATGTCTTTTAAGTTATCTATGGAAAGAAACTGGTTTTCTCCAGGAAAAGTATGTTCTCACAAAATCAATGTTAAGCAATAAGAGGAAAAAAAGTTCAGCAATATTCTCTCTAGAACCAATACAATTTCAATCCTAATCAGATACAATTTAAGTACATTATGCTCTCCTTTATGGTGATAAAGAAACAAAATAAAGAATGCATATATTATGAAAACACCATGTTCTAATAAGTTTTTGTATGCTTAGACAAAATCAGGTTGTAACAACTTCTTCAAGGATAATTGCCAGAAAAGTTTGAGAGAGGTCAGTACTCAACTGAGACATTTTAAAAGCCTCCCTTTCTCCAAAATGAACCCACTCCTGAAACCAAACCTTCACCTCTGAAATGTCCAGTGGACATTGGGTAATGGTGTGGGTTTTGGTTTTCGTTTTTGTTTGGTTGGGGTCTTTTTGTTTGAGTTTGTTTTTTGGGTTGAGTTGAGTCGTCCAAAGGGCCAGAAGAAAGAGCTGGTCTGCTTTCCTTAGAAAGACCAACAGAAGGGTTATAAGTGGACTGACCAATTTTCCCTTACAGAGAGGCAAAAAGTAATGACACAAATTCTGTCCATGCTGGTTAAAAATATTTTCCACTTTTTTTTTTTAAGAAACATTCATCTTAACCTAAAATTGCAGAAAAATATCCTTTGTCCTATTAACATATTCATCCATTTGATTGTTATACATCCAGGGAAGAAAAAAACCTTTAGTTAACCATGTAGTGAACCTGGAGAAACCCTTTTCAATTACCTTGGAGCAGATATGTTTCTACAAAAGTCTGAGGAGAAGCTGAGAAAGACTTGGAAAGGTCATTATTAAAAGATTGAAAAAAAACCCCAAACCAAAACAGACCACAACATACTCAAACAAAACAATTGCAGCTTATTCCCTTATGCCAGAAATAAGAATTCTACCTCTACTGTTAGATGACAGTGAAAACAAGTTGTGAGTTGCATTGATGGAATAGGCAGAAGTTAAATGCAAGAGGAAAAGCCATTTTATCCTCAGATTCAGTTACAACAGAGGAATCCTGACAAAATGAATACTGTGAGAAAGGATATGTTGTCTGTTTATAACTATAACAGGGTGGCAATCCCCAGGGAAGGAAAATAGCAATGTAATTTAAAGTCTAGACATTAACACTGAAACAAATGAGGATAAAGTAGCATGACTGCGCTTGCTGTGAAAATTACGTTTCTGTTTGCAAAAAGACAAAATGAAGCCAAACCCAAATCATTTAAAGACTGAGTTTTCCTGGTTACTTTCCATAGTAAGAGACTAGATCCTTCACCCTGCAAAGATGTTATTTGCTTAGCACAAACTACCAGTCTTACTGCAGAAATATCAGCCGCAGTGGTCTGTCTCATGCAAAATGTCAGGCTTAATAATTTGAATAATCCCTTTTACACAAAAGTATAATGAAGTCTAAGAATTTGCACACACTAAATTTGGATTCAGATTCTCAAATACAAATTCTTCTCAAATTATTAAAGGGGTTTTTTTAGTGGAAATAATAGTTCTTAATTAAAGCTTTTAAACTGCATGAGGTGGATGAGGTCCCCTGTGTCATCACATGCAAGATAAGTAATATATTGTGTTCATTAATTATGTCATAGAAGTATTGAACGTACAACAGCTATCACATTTTCTACATTTGATTGCACCTGAGAGGTCACCGCTGAGGGCTAAAGACTTTACTAGCAGAAATCATGAGACTTACTGTTAGGTGAACATGCAATAAAATAAACAAGCACTTAAATCTGGGTTTCAGGTAAATACTGAAATGGATCAATTTATTTGTTGCATGAGAATTTGGGGAAAAGGTTGGTAATGTGTTCTCTTGGTTTCCTCTGCAGAAGCACTTCTTCTATTCTCCCATTAAGCTTCACTATCCCATCCTTAAAAATTTCCCAAATATTACTTGGAAATTTATCTTCCTAATAGAAGTAGATTTATCAATATATGTAGTAGTAGTCAGATTACTGCTGGTCAGACAGCCTTTCATAAAACTCCTTCATTTTCTAAACAAATTTAGCCTAGCTATCCTGAAATAATGACATGTTGCCATATGAAATCTAAGCACAAGTGAAGCAAATAGAACCTCAAAAAAGAAGTGTGCATAGTTCAAGTCTTGTGATATGACTGTCTTCACCCAGCTCTGACACTTCAATTTCTTCCCTTTCCAGATTTTTCTAGACCTACCATGAGGTATTGTAAATGTTTCTTCTAAAAGGGTAAATTCTAAAGACAGTCTTGGTATACAACAGACCTGAACAGGGTACTTGAAGTTCTACTTATTCGAGAAATTATTAAATACACCCTATTCCATTAGAATGACAGTGGAGGGATTCAAGGTTTTCATTCTCAGCTCCTAAATGCAGGAAATTTTTAAAATAAATTTCCAAGCATACTTTCTGGTAAAGCATTGTGAGATACTCTAGATAGCTTGAGAGGAACCTAAGGGTTTTACATGTGTGAAATCCATGACCTTCAAAATTTGATAGTGTCCCTTTGATATTGGATAAACCTTAGGTCTCTCAGCTTAAGATTAAGGATACATTTCTGAAATATTTACTACCAGTTGTAACGTTTATTATGGGTGTTTTTTCAGAGAAGTCATGAAGTTTGATCCTTAGCTACCTTGGAGAAGTTGTACAAACACAGACATGGTCCTGTACTCCCTCCCTGCCAGCTCGAGTTTGCTTTAATCTTGTGTTTAATTTGGAGACATTTCGGTTCTAAACTTGGCTAGGTAACAACTAGAAAAGATTGCTAGCAACTGAAAAATCTCATAGGCTAAAATATTGTGTAGGTACACTTATAATGTTCAAGTTGCTCTTTAGTCCACTGTGAAATACCAACACATTTAAAGCTTGAAAAATACAAGCTCAAATTCATCCAAGGAGAGTGTAAAAAAATAGGAAATACAGTTTGGAAGCAATGAAAGCAAAGTATTATTTAAATAATATTTAAACACGGCTTCCAGTGGATTGCACCTATCTCTCTGTGTCTGTTTTAATAGATTCTTAAAGGAAAGTATGGGGTTGTTCTTCACGTTTATCTGGCAAAGCAATACATACATTCCCCATTCTTTTTCTGCAAGTTCGAGTTTTTGTTCTCACTGAATATGTTCACTTTTCTCTAGCATCCTTTTTCTTTCCTACATGAATTTTGTGTTCTACTCATGACTTTTTTTTGCACCTATCATAGCACAATCTTCCTCTTCTGTTCTTGTTTGAGTGCTAGCACCCTCTCTGCATTGATTGCTCCTGAAGATCTCCACTTGCTTACAGGTAAATAACTAATGAACTTCATATTAGCTTGATAGACAAAATTATCTATTAGCCAGTTTTAATTTTTTTTTCCCCTCTGCCTTTCATTCATCATATCTACATAAAAAAGAAAAGCCAGGGGGTTGAAAGCATATTTTTATTGTACCACTCCACTTCAAAGTACAATTCTGACTGGAAGCATTAGATGATCCTGGATTATAAATATGTGGTAATAAATAATAAACAACTAATACAAAGAACTAGATGTCCACTTCAACAATTATTAATACTGCTACTTCTTTTATGCCCATGAAAAATCATAGCAAAAAGAATCTGAAAAGACAATTATCTAATGTCCCCACTCAGACATTAAATACAGTACATCTAGATAATTCTTATCTAGAATGTGCTTAATCTCTGTAAAATTTTTAGTAAAAATTTGGCTTGGGGACAATGAAAAAAATACCATTATTTTTTTTGGTTTACAGACCATTTTTTAATACCAGCTTTTCTGATTCATAAACCTCCCTGCCTGAAAATTAAGCCCTTTACTGGTTGTGAATATTAACTGAACACTGTGCTGCTTACAGAAAATTTTTAATTAGGGAAAGTATTATCCTTTCTTTCCTTTGCCTCCTTTGTTTATTCGGAGTGCAGTGTTTTTCTTGTTTGTTTGTTTTAAAAATAGGAAACTTCACTTTTTTTCAAACTTCTTTTCATAGTTCATGTTTGCTTAAATTCGTATTCTTTCTTTTTTTTCCTTGAAGTGTCTCTGGTTTATTTACAGCATATTTTAGCAATGATTTCCAAAACTGAACACTTTATCCTACTCATAAAAGCTGACAAAGGCTTATATTAAATTTCAGTAATCATCAAGAAATCAAGAATCCTTACCTTCCTTTTGCAATATAAATCTCATCAGAATGATATCTGTCTTTCTGCAATGGAATCTCCTGTATCACAAATTTAAGATGTTATATTTTCATCTCCAAAGCCTTCTCAGGAGTACTGCTGTCCAGCTAGTCATCTTGCATTAATGCATTTTAAATTCTTTTCTGAATGCAATGTTACATTCACATTTTCCTTTAGATTTACTAATTATATGTTTTTTCTCCAGTTTATCAAAATAATTTTTGAACTGTCATTCTGCTTTGCAAGCTCCTGGCACCCTTTCCATTCTGGTATCATCTGTTAATAGTTATACTTAATTTTCAATCGCTAATGGAATCATTCAAAGGCGTAACAGTCTTCACAGCTTTTTCTAAGAGTATACTTTCTTTAGACTCTCGGATTGACCATCAGCCATACCCTGGACATAGGCTTTGGATTTTTTTTACCCAGTTAAGTGTCCACATTCCAGCAATTAGATTTTGACTATATTTAAGTAGATTGCCTAGGAGAATGTTAATGTGCACAGTGGCAAATGGCCTGCTAATATCACCATCTATCATACATTCCCCTTACCCAGAAGCTAGTTACCTTGTCAAAGAAGAAAAACAGATTAGTTTATAATGTTTTTTTCTTGATACACCTCTGTTGGCCATTTTTCTCTCACCTTATTGACCTTCAGTTATTTACAAATTGATGAGTCATTTGGTTCATTATCCTTCAGGCATGCTGGCCTTGTAAAGCTACAGTGATGTTCACAGAGCTGCTTATGTTCATCGGGCTCAGTCAGAGGTATCTGCAAAGCACAGCGCTTTGTGCACGGCCAAAGTCACTGCTACCAACCTCAGCTGGGAGTAGCAGCTTTTTCTTTTTTGATGTTCTGGATCCTGTTCTGAAGATGCTACCTATTATTATTGACTTTGATCTCCTTATGCTAATAGTTCTGATCTTCTCAGCTTTTTGAGTATCCCTTTAGATTACCCTTCAAAGAGTGGAATATTGTACAAAGAAATTTAGAGACGAGAAAACTGCTTTTAGCTGCTGTCAGTATTTTCTGAAATGGCTGCAGCAATATTTTTTGCTCTTTCACCGACAAATGTTTCCAACTGTTTTTCTTTTAATATATCATGTTGTTAAAATTTTTGCACAGCTTCTTCCTCTATGGGAATATTTTCCCTCCAAACTTTGGAAGTGGTTGACAGTTAATTCTGCAGCCACAGGGCGCTCTGCAGGTTCATATTCCAGCAGTTATACCAGAGTGTGTCTGACAGGCCTCATCTTCAGACAAATCAAGGCACTGGGAGCTCTCCCGTGGAAGTGTTTAGATCACAAAGAAAGAGTTTCAATATGCTGGCAGGCAAGACACTCAGGAAAATCAATCTGAATGACTGAAAGGTATGCTTCAAAGGTGGACGTTAAAAATCAATGAACCCCCAAAAGGAATAAAATATGGTCTTGCTTATATTTAGAATACTTGTCTTTGAAAACAAAGTGTATTAAATTAAGACCAATCTGGATTTTCAATCAGGTCCACATAAAGTAGTTCAGCAGTATCTTATGGTCTAAGAATTGATTTAGATTTTCTGAGAATTACTATATTAAAAAGTTCTATTGTTTCTTCTCTTTCTTTCTTCTGAAGCACTAAGCACATTGCTGGTACTTGAAATAATGAAAAGTACAGAATGGTTAACATTTCTATCTTCTGGTTTTTGTCTGCCTCAAGTCACATTTTAAAGGATTTTAGTAGAGGCATAAAAGCAATATGTTAGAATAAGGGGTTTTTTTTTTCCCTTTCTGTTGCTTGCTAGAAACTTGCAAATTCCTTTTGAAATCATTTGTAAAGACTTAAAACAACCAAATGGGAGAAAAGAGTGAAAAGCATTTATACAGAGAAGCTGATGTACTCCCCTTACACTCACTGAATTCTCCTTCCTGCATCAATGTAAAAACTGGAGTATCTTTGCATCTCTGTAAGAGCAAAGATGCCATTATCAGCATTTGAAAACAGTGCAACAATCATATTTACTGAGCGTTGTCTAAACAAATTGATCAAAATCTTTAAAGCTTTTGTAGGCATGTGCATTTTTAGCAATTTTCCTTTGAGCTCACATTCTACAGTAAGAGAAATTAGGAGTAACTTTGTTGGCTTCCACTTCAGCAGATTAACTTGCCTCTAGAATAGCATTTCTGAGAACAGAAATTGTCCTCTTGGTAATGGGCAAAAAGAGACAGTAAGCCTCTTGCGGGGATTGTGCAGCAGAGACCCCAGGGATGAAAAGACTCAGCTGGACCCAGCCATATGGAAGAAACTATAGACTCCCTTGAGCATTTCCAAACTACACCTTGCTGAAGGCTTAGTCATCCATGCTGGGGTTTGCCATCTAATGAAAGACAAATCACTTCCACCTACTACTGGAGTCTTGAGAGCTGTTATAAATCGCATGGAACTGAATTCACAAGCAAGGAAGAACAAAATTAGTTAAAATGTTAAGATGAACTTAGTATTTTCCTAGGAAGGAAGAAGATGCACTGACAATAAAAACATATTGGGAAAATCACTGTGTGTATTTAGAATACAATTTTTTTTTTTTTAATTGGAAGATGTTTTCTAAAAGAGCAATGTCAATGTTGCTAGTCGACATATTTTAATGCATGGAATAACACTTGCCCCTTTCATTTTATTTTCGAAAATGACTTATGAGAGATTCTGGTCTGTTTCACACTAAGTCAAAGAATATGCCATGAAAATACTTGTCCTCTATCCCAGACAAGACCCACGGTGAGACGCCCGAGACATTTCCAAGTGCAGCCAGTTGCGTTTCACCTCCCTCCCTCTCCAGCTAAAATCCCCAGGAGCATCGCGAAGGACCCCGGTCACGCTCCCTCCTCTCCCTTCTCCCTCGTGGACACGCGCAGGCCGGGGCTGCGTGACAAACTCCGTGCAGCAACTCCACGCTCCGTGCGGCGGGGAGTGGAGAGGGGAGTGGAGAGGCGCTCCCCGGCCGGGCTGGGGGAACGTACCTCCCTCCCCTGCCGCCGCCGCCGCGCTGCCCCAACTTTCANGGGTGGGGGCCGCCGGGCGGCCGCGTGGGGAGCTCTCGGCGAGGCGCCGGCGGCTCGTCCGGCTGGTGGCCGCGCTCGGGGAGCACTTTCGGCGGTCGGCGGCAGGCACCTTGCGGCGAGGAGGAGAGCCGGCCGGCCTGCGAGCGGCGGTGCTGTCCCATTGTTCAAGCGGAAAGACTCGGGGTGCGAGGGAAGCAGCCCGGCGTGTCGTCTCCATTCTCCCTCTCCCCGCCGTTCCCTCCGCGCCGGAGGAGCGCCGCCGCCAGGGAGCCGAGGGCCGGGCTGTTCGGCACCAGCGCCGACAGCTCAGGTGCACCGGCGCGGTCGGGGAAAGAGGCGCCAGCCCTTCCCGAGGCGCTGTGACTCGAGGGGCTCCGGGAGAGGAGGAAAGTTGCTCCCTTTCCTGCAGCAAGCCCAGGAGCTGCTGAACTGGCCTCACCTGGAAGGACTGAGCAGTTCCCACCTCTTCCATCAGGTGCCTTTGGCGCAGCAAAGCCACGGTATCCGGGAGACCACGGGGAGCAGAATAACACCCCTCCCCTCCCGCTCTTGCCGCACTTCGCTTGTTATTTGCTCTGTCTCGCCGTGCTCCCGGGATCACAGGAGGATCTATAACTGTGATCTGTCACCGAGGAGAAGGTCGTGGATGAACTCCTTTCCAGCAGGGCAGCGAATCACTTCTCGACTGCTTATTATTATCGTGTTCTAGGACCAGCCCTTTCCTGCTAAACTTGGCTTGGGAACGTACAGCAGGAGGGGGCGCGGGGGGGGTGGAGAGCCAAGCCCAACAGCATCTTGTGTGTTTGACTTTTTTCCCCCCCCCCTCCCTCCTCCTTCCGTGAGACAGTTTGATGAATGCCTGCGAGAGGAGTATGATTTGCTGAGGCGCCTCTGGCAGGGCGGTGTGCGCGCGGTGTCAGCCACGCCGCCGCCCCCCGTGGGGCTGTGAGCGGCCCGCGGCGGGGGACGCGCGTGGGAGCGGCTGCAGCGCTGCGAGGGCCGCCGCGCAGGAAGCGCTGCTGGGGCAGACCGGGTTCCGCGGCCTCTCGCCGGGGGCTCAGCGGGGAGTCACGGCTTTGAAAGGGGCGAGGAGGAAGATAAGTAGCTCGCCCAACTCCGCCGCACCCTGAGCCCCTGGGTTTGCTTCGCCATCGCAGGGAGCGTGTGAAGACGAGACCCAAGTGCCGCCTCTCCCAGCCACCGACGGGCTAGCGAGGGACGGCCCGGGCCCAGGGAAGTTGCCTTCAGCCTCGGACCAGTGCCACCCGCCTCACTTTGCCGGGGTTGTTTTCTTGACTTGGCTTTGGATAGAAAAGACTTCACTGCCTCCGCACCCTAAAAGTTGCCCGAGAGCTCCCCGCGGCGAGGAGGAGGGCGGCGCGCCCCGCGCCTCCCCGGGGCCGAGGCCGGTGGGCCCGGTTGGGCTGCAGCGGGCGGTGATGATGTGCGGCTGGGGGAAGCTCACCCTGTCCCTGGGGCTGCTGCTGGCGATGGCGGGCGCGGTGGCGCCGCAGCCGTGCCCGGCGCAGTGCTCCTGCTCGGGGAGCACCGTGGACTGTCACGGGCTGGCGCTGCGCGGCGTCCCGAGGAACATCCCCCGCAACACCGAGAGGCTGTAAGTAACCCGGCCGGGGCGGCGGCGAGCGCCCTTCGGCCCCCCGCTCCCTTCAGGGCTCCCGCCGGCTGCCGGGCTGAGGTAGCCCCGGCGCCGGCCTGGTTTGGGGTCCCGACTGCCTTTGGGTGGGGGGATTCTGTTCCCTTCTGCTGCTGGCCGTGCCCGTTTCACAGCGATGCGCCGAGACACGGAAGAGGTGGGCGCTGCTCCCAGCCGCTGCCTTTCATCCCGGGAAGCCGCGGTGAGCAGCGCGGTTCCTGCCTCCGCGGGGAGCGGGGGCGGGCACCACGGCGGCCAGGGGCGCGCCCCGGGGCGGCGGCGGAGCGGCCTCTCCCCCCGCCGGNGCACTAAGTCGTGCCGTAGCGGTGATCCCTCCCTCCACCCGCGGCTGGGCTGTTTTCTGCATGTGGTCGGTTAATTATCGTGTCAGGGCTGCCTTTCAGAGAAGTCCTGAGAGTAGAAGGGGTGTGCGCATTATTTCTTACTCTCTGATAAGTCATTTTAATGTTGGCACGTGAACGTGCGTCTGGAGTGGTGAATTTCACTCATGAAGAGTATCAGGGACATATTTCTCCTGAGACTCGTGTGGTTTCTTTACAGTGATGTTTTGGCCATATGTGGTATAAAACACACACAAAAAAGACTCCTTTTTTTTTTTTTTTTTTTTTTTTTTTCCCTAGCTACATTGGGAATGAGCTGTAATTGTTCCATGTAATACCACTTCCTAATGGTTTATCTAATGAATTGCCAAGTCTGGTTTTATTTGTTGTGATTGGAATTGAAAGACATTTATTTTTGAAACTCAAATAGTTATGAAAAAGAGGCATATACTCTAGAGGAAAAAGTAGTATAGAAGTATGATCAGAAATGCCAGGGCCTAAATAAAGGTTTCTGCTGCTTCTGGACTTGCTTTGCTTTCTGCAGTCAGTATAGCTTCCTGTGCAGCTTAGTTTTAGTAAAATCTTTTTTCCCATCACTTACTCCAGCAGTATTAATGCTTGTTTGAAACTTAATGTTTGTTACAGGT
Organism: Chaetops frenatus; assembly: GCA_013400775.1. Taxonomy (NCBI): domain Eukaryota; kingdom Metazoa; phylum Chordata; class Aves; order Passeriformes; family Picathartidae; genus Chaetops; species Chaetops frenatus. The sequence goes on along the minus strand of VZTR01006520.1, from coordinate 34,092 downwards.
AGTTAAGCCCTATGTCACCTTTTTAGCCATACTGGGAAATCTGAAAATTGCTTGAAATGGTGAAAATGGTCTTTATTTCAGTCACTTAGTTTTTGTAACAGTCAAATGAAGGTTGTCGCATATATATAGATATACCTATATGTACTGAGTTTTGTGGTTTTTGAAGTAGAGTTATAACCCCATTCAGAGAGCTTTGGACTCTTCTGTTGGTAAGGATCGTAGTTAAAGATAAACATGAGCTTTGTAGTGCCAGGCAGAGCTGACTTTCCAAGACTCTTGCTACAAAGTTTCAAACTAGTGTTTTCAAGGTAAATCTTATTTCAGCTGCTTGGAAATCAGGAACTCACATGGTGTTAATTGTAGGAATGGTTCATTGCATTCATTTATGTCTCCTAACTTCTGAAAATGCTGTGCCCGTGAAAGCAAACAAAACAATTTAAAAATAGCTTTTGAAAATTTTAATTTTGCTGCTTATGAATTGTTCTTCTTAGGGATCTTAATGGAAATAACATCACAAGAATCACGAAGATGGACTTTGCTGGTCTAAGGCACCTTCGAGTTCTGTAAGTTTTCTCTTTCTCTTATTGATAACTTTTAGGACTGATGCTGCAGGTTGTAGTTACATTTCAGTTAATTAGGTGGATGGCTTATCACTTTTTTGCTACTGTATGTGAACCTAAAACCTCTCTGCCACATGTCATACGCTGTTATGCACAAGTTAGCAATTCCCTGAAAATTTGTTTAAATTTTTTTAATATCCCCTTAAGATTATGAGAACTCGAGGACTTAATTTAGCACACAGCTTACAAGTAAGAGTTGCTAAAAATTAGTTACGTAACTGTTGGAGTTACTTCAGTTGAAGGCTGTGGAATTTATAGTTCACACTGAAAACAGGTATTCTTAACCAGAACTATAATGGAATTAATTAAGAAAAAAGTTATTCCTTTACTGAATGTAAAAGCAAGTCCCAGGTGATTATTATTGCTCTTCTGTAGTTTCTGGGCAAAAGGGAAACACTTTACCAGTGAAGTTGAGGAAGGAATTGTTTGTTGGTTTGGGCAGGTTTTTGTTTATTTGAAGCAATTTTTTTTTTTTCAAGCTTTATTGAGATTTTAAAATTTGGCAGCAGTGGCAGGTTTTTGTTTATTTGAAGCAATTTTATTTTTGTTGTTGCTTTTTGGTTGGGTTTTGTGTTTTTTTTTGTTGTTTGTTTTGTTTTGTTGTTGTTGTTTTCTGAAGGAAATATCTAACTACTTAGCTTACTTGTTAAGGCCAGTTTAATTTGAGCAAGTAGTCTTGTAAAATCCTTTTCCTTTTCTCTCAGAAATAAATATAACATTGTAGTAACGTTTAATTTTGTTACGAAACAGAGCTACTGTTATGGTTACAGTCTCTGTGCAGTCTTTCAGTGGTGTTTCTCCCAACACCAGGATTCAGAGTTTTAGTTTTGTTATTCTCATGTGAGACTAATATTGCTTTCATCCTGTTCGACTGGAGCCTTGTAACTTGCCGAAGGGCAGTGATGTGTGTGCACGCAGTGTCTAGGCATATGTGTAGCTTTTTAACTTGGCACTCTCCTAGTAAATGAGCAAATGTCATGTCAATTCCTGCTTCTTTTACCAAGGCTCGTTTCCCTTATTTTGGGGATATGAGCCCATGTAAATTGTTGGTGACAGGGATACAGACGGTTAAACTGGATGTCACTATAGAATAGCTGTTGGATTGTTTTAAAGAATATGTGGCTGCCTTTAAATGACCATTGTTAATGCAACAAGTTATCTCAGATATTAAAACTTACATACAAAAATTTCTGTTTCAGTCAACTCATGGAGAACAAGATTAGTACTATTGAGAGAGGAGCATTCCAGGATTTAAAAGAACTGGAGAGGCTGTAAGTATTTTTAATTCTAAAAGTATCAATGTTTGGGGGGTTGAATTAGTTGTGTGTCAAAGTACTGAGGTTTCAGTTTTTTTAATTACTTTTTTATTTTTTTTAATTTGGGCCTTCTAGCCTTACTGAAACACAAGAGAAGTAAGAAATTCTCAAGCAGTATTTAAGGGACTCAGCTGGGAGTCAAGAGCAGTCTGGATTCAAAGTGCAAACTGCAACTGTCCCGTAGGAAATAGTTCGAATACTCTCAAATATTTTCACTTTAATCTTGCATACACAAGGACTTTTGCAAACACAAATGCATCAAAAGAAGCCTGTTTTCTGTTCCTATAGTGTTAGGAGCTAGTGTTAGATGCTTTATACCATGTCTTACTGGAAGTAGCTACTGGCTATGAAGTGTTGTCTTGTTGCATAGCAGTGATTGAATTCAACTCCAGTTTTTATGTGATGAAAACTTTTATAAAGGCTTGGAAAAAAATACAAAGTGTTAGTTTTCAAAAATAATTTGAATTTATATTTAAAAAAAAGATTGAGTGCTGTGGGGAGAGAAGTTGGAGAAGAGATTAGAGGACCTTATCTGGTGAAGTAGAAGTACAAACACTTGCTTGGTGGCAGTGAGACCTAGAAAATGAGTAATTCCCAAACTAGTTTTCAGTGTGTGCCTTCTTATTTTGTTACACTTGAAATGAAAATATTTTTTTAAATGTATTGTGCAGCTTGGGACATCTGATTTGTTAAAGGCAGGATGCTGATTGTTGGACATAGTTTTAGTGTGGAGCCTGGAAGTATTAATATATGTGTTCCTATAGAACTTGAGTTGTGCCGTCATTATTAGGCATCTTAGTTGTTGCATTTTTGTTATATCACCTTTTCTTTAAGAATGCCTCTGAGGTCTTGTTCAGTGTTTCATTTGCTGCTGCTTTAACTTTATAACAGCATTTCTACTTAACTCATTGGAAAGCAGCACTGGCCTGAACATAGTTTGTTGCTTTGTGTCCACAGCTGCTGTGTGTTTAAAACAAAAACCTCCACAAACCATTATGGTTTGGTTGGTCATTTAGACAAAGCTATTAAAGAGACTTAGTAACCACCAGTGTAATTATGATATTTCTATAATAGTTGAAATATTATGTACTTGAGATAATTACCTCATTTTTTCAAATAAGCCAAAGTAACTTTTTGACCTAAAAAATGAGTGTTATTATATAGTGTAACTTCTTTTAAAATAAACTTTAATGAGATCTATTGCTCTTTGGAAAAAAACTGTTTGTGTGTTTTTAAGTTGTATTAAAACACTTAATTAAATGTTTTTTGGATTTTTTTTTTTACAATGTGTTTTCAACTTTGCACAAAGCATAGGGATATGTTGGAATAATATATACACATTCCTAAATTTGGTTTATGGTGTCTAGATAAAAATTAAGCAGCAGTGTAGTTTGTATTGCAAAAGTAAATACACTTATATGGAACATGAAGAAACATTAAAAGATCTGCACTTTTGCTGTGAATGTGGTTTAACACTGAGATACCAAATGCTTACAGAGTTTTAAACCAGTTTATTAGCAGCTTTATTTTTTAACTATTTCAAAGCAAGATTCTGCTATGAATTAAAAAATGTCAAAAAACTTGTCATAATATCAAGGCATTTACTGTTTATATTTCTGAAGTATAGAATTGTTTTATGTGTCGTTAAAACTTAATTGTCTGATATGTTTGAATTTTGCATTGTTTCATTTTTTCTTTGGTTTTCCCTTGATAATTGGAAAACAATAGATATCATCCACTTACATAAGATACTAGTTCTGAAGAGAAATTGTGATACTTTTGGCTACTTTGTGGATTATGTTTGTCCACCCTTCAGCAGGCAAACTATGCTGTCTGAAAATTTAGTTTAGACCTACAAGTTAGATTTATTTTTTTTTTGTCTTCAGAGTTATATTACATCTGCTCCAACACTTGTCAGTTTCTTTAATTTGTTGGAATTCAGTTCATGTTAGGTGTGTGGGTGACTTGTAATTTGAATATATATGCAGGCTATCTTTAAACTGCCCCAGCTGTTGGCTAAGAGCAAATATTTCATATTTGTGGGGAAAAGCTGAGAAAATTCTTCTTGTTTACAACTGCCAAGTCCATCTGATGAAGGCGCATTGTTATCTGACAGCCAATTCATCTCCTTGGGATTTTGAAATCCAAAATGATTTCTCAGGAAACCTGTCGGTACTTCATTCAAGTATTTTCTTTTATAACTTAAATAGCAAGCACTTTAAAGCTTTTTAATTTTTTTCACTGTGTAAATGTAGGGTGTCACATTTTCACTCTAAGTGTATTGTGCCAAGCTTCTGTCAAAGAATACCTGACACAGACCTTTTAGAATGCAAGCAGAAGGTGAAGGAGAACCTCACTACAACTTAAATTAGCTCAATTTGATTTATAAGATTGTTTGCATGTAATACTGCCTATGTTGAAATATCTTTTGCTAGTGCTCTTCCATGTGAGCAACAGGCTTTTACAGTAGTTTCCCTTTGGGGAAAAAAGAAATGACCATCTCTCTAAGTGAAGTACTGGGTTTTTGTTCGTTTGGGCGGTAGGTTTTATTAATTTGGGGGGTTGTTGTTGTTGGGTTTNNNNTTTTGGTTGTTTTTTTTTTTTTTTTTGGGGCGGGGCTTTTTTGTTTGCTTTTAACTGGAATTTTGGTTAATTTTTTTTTGGGCCACTAACTCTGATTTCCAAGGAACTGTTTGGTTGGTTAATGAGTTACTTGTAAATACGTGTCTATAGGTCTGATAATTCAAAATATCCTCAGCTCCATTTAATGGAAGGGAAGACCTGAAATGCTTTGCAAAACTAATCTCAGAGAGAAGAAACTTTAGACCTCTTCAGAAGAGATCAGCTTAAGATAGATTTTATTAAATCCATAGAAATCTGTCAGGTGGTTTCTCCTATAGCTTAATAAAACAACAACATATCTCTACTACACTATGTAGGTTAGTATGTGCAAGGTGCTATTTAGACCTAACATTCTCCACCATGGGAATTTGTGTCACACCAGTGTAATTGTAAGAGTGCGATGGAACCCAAGGCTACAGTAAGTACTGCTGTAACAAGTGATCATTACTACATCAGCCTGTATTAAAGTAAAATTTTCAGTTTGCCATAAACGATTGTGTAGCTGTTGCCTGCTACTTAAGAAATGGGAGAGAAAACAAGGTGGAAATTAGAAACTTACTAAGTTTTAAGTTTGTGGAAATTTTAGTAGCTGGAGAAACACTGGTGAAGTTGATATTGCTGTAAACCTTTTAGAGAGATACTTCTGTGGGAAGTCTTCAAGTCAAATAAATGTCTGTACACAGCAGTGTTCACTTAGTTCCAATCTCTTGAAGTCATGATCTCTTGAAGTCTTGAAGGCTCTTACGGGCTGAGGTCTTAAGGCTGCAGTCCAAGCCAGTTTGGTACAACACTGCCTGAGCTGGCAAGTCTGCCACAAATATGGTTTTCTTCACAGCCTGGATACTGAACAGAAGAATTGCACGCTCTGTTGTGTTGTGTAGATGCTCTGTGCTCTGAAAAAACCCTCTTTGATTGAAAAATGGGCTGAATGCATTGAAGTTCAGTTGGGACTTTTCAGCTTGTACCTTTGAGTGCATCCTAGAGCAGTCCTAAAAACTCCTGGACTAATTACAGTCTTGAGTGTCCTGTATTCAACATCTGCAAGACTATTCACTAGTAACTTATATGAGCCCATGTTCTTGAGCAGGGCCTCTACTCCAAAGAGTATATGGCTGTTCAGTGCATGGCAAGCCCCACTGAGAAAGGATATGGGATGTGGCCTCTTATATTTTGTCAACCTCTTACAGAGACCACAGTCATGTGTCAGCAGTGGTTCCCATTATGCTTCATGGCAGAAAGACAAAAAGGGTCAGGACATGGAGGATTTTCACAACACTTCTGGATTTCCAGAGACCACTGCTTTTATGGGGGACAAAACCTTTTGAGACAATTCCTTATGAGAATGTGAAATTAAACACTTTTTTCTTCATAAAACTGTCATCTTGGGTGTGATGTTTATAATAGTTTGAAATAGTATCTTAAAGCAAGATGGAGATAAACTGAAAGTTTCCGCTTTATGAAAACTAACACTGTTAGACACAGCTTTAAAATTTATTTTTAGTAAGTGTAGGCCATTGTTATCCCCAAGTTCACCTCTTTCTCTGATGTTGCAAATACTGCTCAAAATATGCCAGTGTTTTTACAAGTTACTGTCATCTGGAGGGAAGTATAAAATTTTGTTGAAGACAGCTGCCATAGACTGTTGAACCTGTTCCATAAGAAGCTGGTTAAATCTAAAATTTCTTTACAGTTCTGTGTACTCCAGAAATAGAGGGTTGTCAGGTTTTGAGAGCTAAATATACTCTTTACTTGTTTACAGAGAAGAACAGTTACCTTTTCATTTATTAAAAAAAATATTTGGCTAATAGCAAAACTTTTCAATCATAATTTTTCCTAATACCCTTAAGTGTAGTAGTTGGGATTCCAACTCCTACTATGCTAAGGCTATGACATGGAAAAGATGTCAGAATAGAAGAGTTTACAGCAATAGTTTCAAAACTGCTCATTCTTTTTTCTTCCTGTATTTATGAATAATCCACTGAGGGACCAGTATGTCCTTAAAATGCTAATTTAGAGTCTGATTCTGCAGACATTTACCATGTGAATAATTTGGTTTGCATGAGTAATCTCACTGATTACTCCTGTGAGAAAGGTTACTTGTGTGGCCTAAAGTTTCCAGGCCAAGCCTCTCTATTTTTGATACTCAAATTAATAGATTTTTAAATGTCCATTTATTATGCTAACAGTTCTAATGTACTACCTGTGAAGACTTAAAAAAGCAAAACTATGGAAGAAAAACCCCAACCCAAAACCCGACAAATAAAGGAAAAAATAAATCACCAATCCCCCACCAAACTTATTTCTGTTGAACACTAGTGTGTAGATGAAATGTTACTCTCAAAGGAATAACTTTAACTTCTGAGTTGGTGTCTGAGTTAAATATCTCCATACCTTGTACCATACCTCCCCAAAAAACAGCCCCTTTGAGCTACATGGTGTGAGTAAGCTGAAATCATGAGTTCAAGAAAAGAATGCTCTAAGGGTTGAATATCAAGTTGGTACATGAAGTAGCTTTTAAACTGAAAGCTATTTGTTGTATTTTTGTTTCTTGGTTTCTTGCAATGCATTACTGAATGATGTAGAAAGAAATAGTTCAAGAATTAAATGTTTTGTTACAGTTCATTGACTTCTCTAAATTTTTGCAACACTGTTCTAAAATGACAAACTGAGGAATTGTCTCTACTTGCTACTTATTTGGGCTCCATCTCCACAAATATATTAAAACAAGTTATTCGAAGTTAACATGAAGAGAGCACTTACTTAGGTGTGTACTTATGAGTGTTTAAATAGGTCTGAAAGTCAGTATTGTTTTGTATATGCTGTGGATGAGCAATCTGAAGCTTACAGGTGTGCTATAGCACGGAAGGAAAAGTATATTTCATCTACATAGTTTCAAGGAAAAGTTCTTTCTACTTAGTAAACAAATTAGTACTAGGTGGATTTGTTTTCAGGATACAAATCAGTATTGAAATTATTGTGTGCAGCTTTAGCTCCAGCAAGGGCTTAATTACAGCCTCAATACAAAGGAAATCATCTTGTCAAGAATATTAAATGGGCTTCAGTAAAACAAGGTGGGGTTTAGCTGTACTTCATGTATTAGAGGGTTGAAGTTATCCATTTGAGCTCTAACCTAGTCAGAGAAACATGGTAAACTATTAAACTGCATTAGTAGGTTTTGAAATTATAAAATCAAAACTGACTTAAGAGTTACCATCATCTCTGAATGTATGGGGTTTTACAGAGCATCTCATTTTACAAAGTCATGCATCACAGGGTAGACTAAGAAATAAAATGTTCCATCTAGGGTAAAAACAAATACAATTTGTCTTGGGCATAACTGCCCAGCAGGTCAGGGCATTTATCAAGGGCAATAACAGCTGCTTCAAAATAAATGAGATGAACAAGTACTGTTGTTTCTGTCTAGTCTAGAAAAGGGCCACACTGTATTATGTGTATGCTCTTTCTCAGGGTGCTGACTTACTGAATCACTGATGGCAAAAAACATGCTGTCCAGAGATTAAAGTAAAACTGTGTGCTAACTTTTTTATTATGCATTGATGTGTGGCATGAGACTGCAGTTTTAGTCCAATTATTTGACTAACTCTATCAATATAATGTAAATTCCAAATAGGAAAATACTTTTAAAAAAGAAGTAGCAGTATTTTCTGTGATTCTTTAAATGTGAGCTGTGTCAATAAATTAATCCCAGAATAAGAAGATTTGGGCTGAACTTTGTCTTTCTGGATTTTGAATCTGATAGTAGATAGTCATTTCAGTTACAGAAGATAAGTGTTAGAAACCTAAGATTTCACTTCTATGAAGCTATATGATCAAATTTTAGGAGCAGATACTTTTGGAAAAAATGTTAAATGTCATCTGTTTTTATGATGCAGTTTTGTGTTTTTAGCTGAAGCACAATATAACAACTTTTTTTTTTTTTCCCTTTTTTTTCCCCCCCCAGTTTATAGATACTTAGGTGTAAAGGCTAATGTGACGTTTCAGGATTGCTGGCCCAAATTCTGTCTTAGCAGTGGAACTACTCTTCCAGGAATCATTTCTATCACTATCAGTCCTAAAAGCACAGCCAGTAAATGAACAATATTTCATCTTGTGCTTGACTATAAATTGTGTCAATGAAATCAATTTTTTTTAGGGTTAAGACCTTGTGTTATATAGTATAGAAGTTGTACTGAGCTCTTGGATTGAATTCTTAGCTCTTTAGCTGAAAATTAGTCCCCAGTTTCTTTTCTCGTGAATGCTGGTCTTCATTTTGGCGTGCAAGTTCATTACTGAAGTATGAAAACTAAATTTTTTTTTAATTTGGGGTACATTCTGAACAATTCTGACTACTGCTGGTGGGAAAGTCTGGGTTCAGCTGCCTAAAACCCGTGTGGTTCTGCATGTGCTTGTTTTTTAAGGCTGCTTGATGTTACGCTTGTCTCCTCCCTATAGTACTGGTACTTAATCACCTGTGTGGCTTCAGTCTGAATAAAAGAGCATTTGAAGGGTTAATACCTTCACACAGGTGTGTGATCAGTAGCAGAAGAATAATGAGCTCAGGTAGAGAATACCTGGTTTTATAAACAGCCCTGAAGGGGGTGAACAGTTATTCCGTGTTAATCATGGATGTGAAAAATCCTTCTTTTAGCTAGTCTTACATGGTTTAAGGGCAATGCACCACACATTCCTCCTCTTAGAACAGGGAGGAGACCACAAAGCCTGCGGTGTTAATCACTTACCAAGGGAATGTGGGACTATATTGCATGAATTTTCCTGTCCACCTGTATTTATAGTTTTTTAAGAAAAATAATAAAAAAATACTACTGTAGTTATTCTGTATAGCAGGCTTTTGTCAAAGCAACTTCAAATATCTTCTTTAAAAATGTCTGTTGAATCAGAGATAGACAAAGGCTGTCTTTGAAGACAGTATTTAAAAAGATGCAGTCCTCTAATGCAATTTTAAAAAAAATCAAATTATAGCTACATTTTGATTATAGAACACTACAAAATATTTGCTAAGACTTGAATTCCAAGAGCAGTGTTCTTCTAAAAACCTTGTCAATGCCCACTATTTATTTTTATTATATTTTATGCATCTGAGTGTCTTTTCTCATGGGACTCCTTTTATAGGTCTACAAGTCAAATTGCAGTGAGAAGTCCTGTTTGCTCTTTGCAGACCTTTTTAAGAATTCCAGGGCAGGAAGGCTGTTTATTTTTCCCACATCTGTTTTGTGCTCATCCTTTGTGGCATTGTTTGCTGGATGCTCTTCTTTCTTGCTTCCTCTGAAATGGGTAATTTGCACTGTTGCAAAATGGTGAAACTAAATCTGATTCTGCAGAGCTGTTGTGCCAATGTTTTTGTTTCAAAGGGTGTTTTGTGCTCAGAAGCTATTTTAAATGGATTCTGTAGAGCGCTGATATTAAACTTAAAGCCATGCATTTTATTTTTACGCTGTAAAAATCATATTTATCTGTGGCAGAGCCATTTCAATATTTTTTAATGTACTTATTTAATATTAGGTGACCACAGGTGAACTTAACTTCTTATTACATTTTAATATAGCATATTTCAAAGATTATCTAAGATGCTCCTTATTTTGATTGCAGAAACCACACTTCTATCTGGAATTTTACAGTTAAACTCCAAAATATATGAGGGATCTGGCTGCAACTTCAGTGACTCATACTGGTATATTACCTCATTTACTATGAAGAGCCTGGTTGAAACTTCATCAGAAGAAATGTTTTATTTTCCTGTTTTCTTTCATAGCATGTAGTTCATTGTGCTGGCTTGTCTTTAATAGTAGTCTAGACTGATAATCAAATACAACATGGCAA
>VZTR01006520.1:5759-21724 GCA_013400775.1 Chaetops frenatus | reverse complement strand
GCTGTAGAAAAATACTTAAATGAAAACTTACTGTGGTAACTCCATGCCAGAAAGACAGTTACAAGCCTATCAGGAGTATCTGCTGGCCTTTCTTGTCTTTTCCTCCTCAGGCTGAACAGTCCCAGCTCTCTCAGTTTCTTCCAATGTGACAGGTGCTTTAATCTGCCTCCTTCATCATCTTAACAGATCTTCCCTGGACTTGGTCCAGTGTGTCCCTGTCTCTTGTAGTGGGGAGTCCAGCACTGAGATCAGCTCTCCAAATGTGTCACCAGTGCTGATTGTAGGGGAAGGACCACATGCCTTGACCTGCTGGCAATGCTCTTATGGTTACAGCCCAGGATGCTGTTGGCCTTCTGTGCAAGGGCACATGGCTGGTTTCAGTTTAATTTTTTATTCACCTGCACCCTAGGCTGTTCTCTGTGGTGGTTCTTCCAACTGGTGGATCTCCAGTGTGTGCTAATGCATGGGGTTATTCTTCTCCAGGTTCAGGGCTTTCCATTTGCCTTTTGTTGCCCTTCCCAAGTTTCCTTGTTGAGCAATTCTCCAGCTTGTCTGGGTTCCTCTGACAGACAGTGCACACACCTGGTGCATCAGTTGTTCTTTCTAGTTTTGTATCATCTGCAAATATGCTGAGGGTGCAATGTGTCCCATCTTTCAGGTGGTGAATAAAGTTCTGAACAGTACTGGTTCCATTACTGACCCCTGGAGTACATCACTAGTAACTGGTCTCCAAATGGGCTTTGTGCCCCTCTTTCAACTTGGCACTTTAGGCAGTTTTCAGTCCACCTCACCGTCTGCTTTTGTAGTCTGAATTCTATCAGTTTGTCTGTGAAGACAGCCATTATGAATGGCAGTGTCAGAAGCTTTACTGAAATAAAGATAAAAACCTACTTCCTTCCCCTCATCTGCCAAGGTCCTCATTCATTGTGGGAGTCTACCAGGCTGGTCAGGCATCGTTTTCCCAGTGTTAAATTCATGCTGACTACTCCCAGTCATCATCTTGTCCTTACTGTGTCTAGAACAGAAATAGCTTCTATTTTGCTCTATCGCCTTCCCAGACATTGAGATGAGGCTTCCCAGCCTGCAGTTTACTGGCTTTTACTGTTTTTAATGTTTTTTAGTGCTGTAGGCAGAATTAATAATGACCAGCTATTTATAGAAATATCCTTTCTGTTGAAACAGTAAGGAATACAGAAAACAGCAGCCTTAGTTTCTGTCTTTCTTCTTAGTGAAAAAAGTGCTTTAAAAAGGCAAAGTGAGTATAGACTCTTGACAGCACAAAACACAGCTCTGCATAATGTAGGCAGCATTGATTGGGGTAGGAGAGCAGTGGTAATTTTGGACCTGACATCAAACTCATGTGAGAAGAAAATGAAGGACAGAAAATACCTTAGGTTTCAAGTAGTGTATGCTAGTTCAATGTAGTATTATAGTTGAGAAGTACCTTTCACTGCTTCCTACACAAATAAGAAGCTGAGTTTGCAGTAGTGTCCTGCTTCTGTTCAGAATTTTTTTCTCACTGAAACAAATATCTAATTTATTTTTGAAATTAAATGCGGAATAACTTAGATATCTTTTTAGCCAGTCACTATTTAGCCTAGAAAATGGAGTCCTGCTTAAGTGGTTCCTGACCTGGGGAAAATCATCTTGAACATCCAAATGCTGTAAGAATAGCCTTGTACTTCTCAGATTCCAATTTTTACTCATGTGGTTGGTAAACTTGATATTGTTAGGCTTAATGAGATTATGAGTGGTTTGACTAGATAAATTCTCTTTGCAGAGAATTCTTAATGGAAAAACTGGCACAGTCTTCTGCTTAGTTCTTAGTTATTGGGCTTTTCTCTCACTTGATGACATGCAAGTCACATTCACAGACAGCAGTTGCCAGATGTGTTGAAGTTCAGCAGATTGTGGCTTTGGACATGGATGCACAAACATTTTTTGCCTCTGGGAGATATAGCACAATTTTTTTTTTTGGTAGAAAAGTAGTGATTTGCCTTCCTTTCAGATGCAAGTCTTAGTTAAGCTCTCTATAAGTTCTCTGTTGAGGCAATAGGAGTAACTCATTCTGATGTCTGTTTTTCTGACCCTATATACTAGGGTTAGGTTTTTAGGATATCATACTTAAACCAGCCTGTGGAGGTGATTCGGGTGCTGTTCACTAGCTTTCTGTTTTGAGGTACTTGGATAATTTTGTAGGTGGCTCCTGTAGTTACTGAGCTCATAAAGCCTGAACTGATGTTAGACCTTCCCAGAGCATGCAAATCCCTGTAACATCTTAAGGACCCTTGAGGGCTCAGTTGTGAGTAGAAAGTGCTCCTGTGTGAACACACAGCTTTGATAACTGACATGTTCTTCCATTTTAAATTGAAATGTAATGTAAACAGGCTTTTATGCTTTTAAAGTTTATGTATATTTTGCAAATGAGCTTCAGTGAGCTGTTACATGCTATTTTTGAATGAGTGTAATAGTAATTTCCTCAGCTGACAAACAGAAGGTGTGGATATGCTCCTTTGAAGAACACAATTTCTAAGCTGTATGGTGCTGTGTGCTACCATGTGCAAATAATGTATTTACCTCTCTTGGCTAACCTTGAAGGAGGAATGAAAATAACGAATTCTACTTTCAATAATCCTGTGTGAGTTGGAAGCCTTCTATCCTTTTTTCCTGAAGCAGTATTGGTGGCATAAAATGCATCTGGGCCTGTATTTAAAGTTTTGAAAGGCTCTCCTTCTCTATGCACCCAATGGGATAGGCTGTTTCTAATTAAAGAGTACAGCTGATTTATAACTTACTTAAAATAGCTTTCAACTTTGATCAGTTCTCAAGTTATCTTAGAGGGTTTCTTTTGTCCTACAGGGTCTATGAGTAGAATTGCACCTACTTGAACTAAAACCCATTGGAAAATTACTTAGGTGGGACAAAATTGCAGCCTTCTAGTACCTGTGAGGTGGTTATGAAAAAGTTCAAGCTGGGCTCATTGCTGTGGTGAGCCAACAAGCATAAATCAAAGTGGGAAGTGTAACTGCACATAAGGGCAAAACTTCTTCACTGTGAGGACAGTCAAGCACTGGAACAACTCATTTGCCCAGAGAGGCTCTAAAGTCTCATACACCTTCTCTGGCTGTATGTAATTGATATAGTGGGATCAGAAAGAAGTTACAGTGAAAGCTGCAGCCAGTCTGAAACAGATGGGTATGAATTATAGCAATTGCAGATGATTACATTGTACCCAGTGCAATCATGATTTTTTTTTTCCTCCCTTTCTCCTCCATGCATGATTGCTACTGGATCATAGTTATTGTGGTGTGAAAACTTGAGAGAGACATCAGGATGGATTTGTGGTATGGCCAGGCTTCAGTGGGTTAGGATATGTTGCTACTGGGAACATAATGTGCTCTCCACTCTGCAGTGTACCTCTCTGTTGTCATCTACATATACTCTGTCTGCATGCAAAAGACAAGTAAAACTCAGATATATACCAATTTCTAGTAAAAAAGCCTGTTGTTCAGAACCACTAGCTCAAATCAAGACACATTTTTTTGCTTACCCTAATGTTGTCTGCTTCAAAGAGTTACTTATTCTTTGTCTGGTCTTGCTTTTTATCTGCCTGATGGTATTGAGCTTCCTTTAATGAGTATTTTCACTTGCTCATTTGTCAAAGATATTTTTTCTTTGTCCTGAAATCTTCTTTTATACTTCTACTATCATTTTACTTTGAAAATGCTATTTTAGTCTTTACTGTGTCTGGAAGACTGAGCTCTGGGGGGTTTAAGCTGAAGTATTTGAAATACTTTGTATACTTTAGGTAGTATGTGGACTCTGCTTCATTCTGAAGAGCTCAAAAATTTACCAGTGTAAGTTTGCCCAATCTCTTTCTAAAGATGCATTCAGCAACAGAGGAAAAAAAATCATGTATGTTTGAATTGCAACTTGAAAGGATTATATTATGTTGGAGCCTCAGCTGTTTATTTCTGGACACTACCAAAGGACTTTACAGTCCAAGTTACTACAATGTTAGAAGAGATTCTTCAGTACATTTTCTGTTGCTCACACCACTAATGCTTCGTCTCCTCAGAGCTCTCTCCTTGAGAAACACAAATATTTGTTGGTTGGAAATCTGAATATTGGCAGTGTGGAATATCTCATCACTGTTTCTTCAGTGCTTCACTTTGAGCTTCATGTCACTTCTGGGAGAGCAGTTCAGTTGGTGAAACTGAAATTTCTCTTTCTCATTGCCCCAGGACAGACATGGTCTGCCAGGTAACTGTGCTAAATTTTTGCCACCACACATTGAAAGAAGGTGTGGTGGAGTGTTTCTGGTTGTTTTCACTCAAAGTATCTGTAGGTCTTTAAAACCTACAGTCTTGGATTCCATGGTCCACTGTGCTTACCTTGGGTTTCAGCTCAAGAGAGAAAGGGGATCATATCTTTTTCACTCAGTCTTGTTGCAGTATGTTTGTGTGCTCTGGATAGGTAATATTTCAGGCGAAATTAAGCATCAGGTCACCTGAAAAAGTGGAATTGTTGGGGAACCATGTAAAATAGTGAAATATTTTGTAATAGTAATGTATTTTATGGACTCATTGTGTAGCTCTTTCTAAAGATTGGAAGCTCTTCATGGTGACTGTTGAATGGGAAACTGTTGTGTACTGTGATACTAGGCTGTTGTTTCAGACCTGGTCTGCATACTTCTTCCCATTTGCTTACATTTTCATAGCATTTTTTTAGACCGAACTACCTACTGCAGTCTTGAAAAATGTATTTCAGTGAAGTCTAGTTCATAAAATCTCCATATAGAAAACTCAGCAAATTAACTCTTTTAAAAGCATCTGCTATATATGTAGAGAGCTGAAGCTTCTTTTTGAAGTATAGTTAAAGAGATATTTCCCATTATTGCCTTCATGAAAATTAGTAATGTTTTATGTTCTTGGTCACAGGCAATGGTCAAATTTTTGGTAGAAAAATCTTAGTTTTAAAAGAATATTCAGTGAGTGGGATAAAGCTATTCAAAGTAAATGATACAAAACACAAGATTCATGAGAGATCAGTAATTTAACTTGTATATTCCTTCAATCTATGTAATGCTCAAAGAACAAATATTTTAGTCTTGTGCAGGGCAAAGTAAAATCATGTGTTGAAACACTAATTTGAAGTTCCAAGCTCACTAGGTAGAAACTGTTGAGACGTGAGGGTAATGCTATTTATTGCTAGTTTAATTAATGAAACTTGATTTATTGTCCATAACTTAGATTTGAAAATCTGTAGAGTGGCAGATGCATCAGTATGTTAAAGGTATACTCAGCTGTGTGGGGTATGTGAACTACAAGTAATAACAAACTCCTGATCTAAGGCATTAACTCATATTTGTATAAGACATTAAATAGTAGAGCAAGTATTTTGCCTATAAAGTATCCTTCTGAGTGATCCTGTGTGTCCTTGTGAGACTGTTGTTTCATTTGGTAGAAGACAGCCTGCCTGATGAGTTTGATCATCACTTAATATTGTCATTGTTCTATAGAGGCTTTCTTGTGTTACATGAAACTTCTACAAAAATACAGATACTGAGTAATTACATTGCTCTTTCAGTACCAGCTCATCATTATTGTCTAGTGTCCAAACTTAATAGAGTTATTAAGAAGTATCATCAGAGATTTTTGTCCTGAAAAGCTTATTAGAAACTGACTTTTCCCTGCATGCCTGTCCATGTAATTTCAGGTCTATAATCATGGTCTTAAAGGTTTAAGTCTCTATGTAGCTAAGAGAAGCAGTGAATGAATTTTATTTCTTTTTTTACTTTCTCATTTTTAATTTTAATTTTTTTACTTTCTCATGTTTAATTTTTAAAATCTCTTTAATTGCAAATATAATTTAGTTTAAAACAATTGTCTTCTACTTCAGTTTTGTGGTCTAAATCAGAAAATGTCTACTTTTAAATGATCTTATTTTGAAAATGCAGTAGATGCAGAAACAGTAAAATATATCACTTTCTTGTATTTATGTAGCAATGGTTTTCTTCTTAAGTAGTGTTCAAATCAGAAGTCTTCCCGCTAGTCATTAATTTATGGATCTTTCTTTATGTGGAAATTTTTCATTCTACTAATTTGGAATGTGAATTGCCAGATTGCAGTCCAAATTTTTTTTGTTGTTGCTGGATTGAGAATTTTTTTTTCTAATTATTAAAATGCATTGTCACTCATCTCTCTTATCCCAGTACTTTAGTCTTTCTTTTTCTGGTTCTTTCACTCTAAGTTTTCTTTTAATCTCTAAATGTGTGATTTAGGTTTCTTCTGCTTAGAGAAGTCAGGATTTCTCATGCTTTCAAAGGGAACCTGGCATTAAGACTGGAGAACTATGGATATCTAGAACTCAAAAAGCTGACTTCTTGCTTATGAATTGAAGTGAAAATTCAATTCACAGCAAACCTCTCTGTGCATAAAAATATTTCTCAGATTATTTCACTCTCATCAATAGTCATGTTGAGCTTTAAGGGAGCAATAACTAAATGAACTAAACCATGGAGCTATGTAAAGTTTGATTTTGAATGTCTCTGTATATCTACATGGGACTTTCTGGAAAAACCTTTAAACTGGAAAGACCATTATATGGAACACTGTTTATGAAAAATTAGCCCAGAGAGGCTAAACAGGTTTAATTATTTAAGTTCAGCCCTAAGACTAACAAACAGGAAAGTCTGAGCCTTTATGAAATTCTAAAACTTAATTTTTCAAGACTGATGCCCAGTATGTATTTTCACCTTGTGGAATGTCTTGGTAGCAGTTTATTGATGTAGTGTAACCACTGTAATGACTGTATTTGTATGTGTGTGTGTATATATATATATAGATATAGATATATGCATATATCAGATAGTCTCATGCAGTCTGGTTTCCATGAATTGTTGTGGGATCGTGCATTGCAAACTGTGATTTGTGATAATTTTTATGAGAACAGTTTTTTCCAGTAGGTTGCTTTGCTTGAATAACAGGTGGCACATGTGGTGCATTGCTTAAAAACAACCAAAAACCTGTTTTGAGCTTTTCTTGACTGGGATGATTGTATGTTCCAGGACTCTCACTTACACACGGTAGAAAGAATCCTCTGCATTGTATGTTTAGAAAAGATCATGAAGATAGAATATTTTTGCCTTGGCTAGTGGTTGTTCTGTTGTCTATGGGTGTAATACAGAGGGCTTTGATCTTGTCACCTCAGTCTGAGCAGCTGTGACCCTGGTCAGCATGCTCAGTGAGAATCTTCACAGACAAATGGGCACCTTCCAGATTTCAGTTGCAGTTTTTTCTGTTGTACACTGTCTTATGTACAACTGATCTGGTTCTATTTTCTAAATTTAGCTTCCTCAAAGTTCCTATCTTTACAGTTAAAGAGAAAAACTGCATGAAAAATACCTCCTTGTAATGCCAAATATAAGCTGTGACTCCTTGGGGCTTTTTGACTTCTATTTGATCAGGGTTTCTGTAACAGCTTCCTTTGCTTTTTAAAATTTATGTAAATGGTTTATAAGGATCTTTAGACATAATGTTATCTTGTTACTGAAAGTGTATACATATGATACCTGCTCCCTTGAACCTTTGCACAGTCACAAAATGTCTATCTGCTTCATTATACTAAGAGGAACGTAGAGTTGGTATGGAATCAAATTTACGCCACTGGTTTTGTAGTTTTAGCTTTCATGTTGTTTATGCAGGATGGAGTCCTGACTTAGTGATTGGTTCACACTGCAGAGATTCAGAATCTTTCATAAAAAATAGCTAATATAGTCTGTTGGGGGAAACCAGAAAATGTAATTAGTCCATGGTAAATTTACTGCTGGACCATGTCTCCACTAATGGACCTTTCTGGTCTTTAAAATCAGCTTGTTACAGCACTGGGATTCCAACTCAAAGTGGTTGCTTTGCATTGCTGTAGCATTTGTAATTTAACACAACTTTTTCTTTTTCTTTCCAAAGGCGCCTAAACAGAAATAACCTCCAGTTGCTTTCTGAACTGCTCTTTCTGGGGACACCGAAGTTATACAGGCTGTAAGTAGGCATGGCCCAATAACTGTTCCTGGGGAAAATTTGGATGTGGTCTGTTATTGTGTCTTGCATTAGGATTTTTGTCTTTTGCCTCAAATTGGGCTAAAATGGGTCTTGGAACATTGGTATTTTGTTTAAGCTGAGTGCTTTCTTTGGTTGCTTTGTAAGATTTTTCTTTAACTTTATTTTACATCTAGGTCTGATACTGATACTTATATGAGAATATTGTCATTGATTCCCACTTCTGTAAGGAAGTTTTGCTGAAAGAACACTTTGGTTTTCTTTTTTTCCTGTTTGTGGGTTTTTGGTTTTTTTTTTAAATTATTTCTGTGTTAAAAGAACTAAAAAATGCCTGTGGAGATTCTGACCTAGAGATGCATCACTGTATAAGTACTTTGGTTTTGTGATGTTTGGCTTTTGTGGCTGTACACGCTTGGCCAGAAAAACAACAGCATTTGCAAATGCTAGGTCTGTAGTGAAGTGTCTCCTGTGTCCCTTCGCAGAGAAAACAAAGCTAGTAACTCAAGCTCTGGGAACAAAAAACTATTAAACTTTACCTTAAATAAAAAAATGACAACAAATCGGGTAATGAGTTTTTTGTTTTGATTGTATTACTTGATTTGATACTGTTTTACTCTAGGCAATATTTTAAAATACATGGTTTGACCCATTGTCCTTTCAATGAAGCCACTTTATTCCATATTTCAACTGCAACAGAATTAAGTTTAGATTCTGGTTTGTTTGGACAAAATAAATTGTAAGGTACCTTTAAGTTATGGTATGTATTATGGAAGGGATAACAAGTGACATGCTTAAGTAGGCTTTGGAAAGGTTGTACTAGTTCAGCCTGTTTTAATTTAGATATATGTTTGATACATTTCTTTAGACTCCAGGTGAGATTTCTGCTATCGAAATTGCTGATCAA
Organism: Chaetops frenatus; assembly: GCA_013400775.1. Classification (NCBI taxonomy): domain Eukaryota; kingdom Metazoa; phylum Chordata; class Aves; order Passeriformes; family Picathartidae; genus Chaetops; species Chaetops frenatus. The sequence continues at coordinate 12,763 of VZTR01006520.1, read as the reverse complement.
TACTGGGTTTCATCACTTGTGTGCTTGGAAAAAGAAAAGTGGAGGAATGCAGGATTCCTCTGGTTTCCACTTTAGTATATGGAATTATGCTTGAGAACAAATATGATGGTTTTTTTTTTTTAGTTGATTTCTTTTGACTATTGTGAAATAATAGTTCTTTTCTCCCTTCTTATAGCAATATACAATGACAAACTGAAAATTGCTCCTATTATTGTTGTAAACATTTATCTTTGTGTATTTTGTTTTATTCCTTTGCCTGAGATGTATACTTTGTTTCCAGAAATTCGCTGTTGTAGATGTAATGAATTGTTAAATGACTAGGCCAGAAAGCTGCTGAAGGCTTTTTTCCTGACAAAAAAAATATTTTGTTCTGCTACAATATTATAATACGAATATATTATATTGATATATTATATGATATTATATGTTAAATATGATATTATATATTAAAAATTGAGAATCCTATACTTTCTATCAGCTGGGATAAAGATATTATTTCTATCAGGATGGAAATGAAAGGGATTTATGATCATTTTATTATTCCACCTACAGTGTAATGGTTGCTACCTAGATTCATATAAAACAGAAATGAGCCATAATTTGCAGGCAAAAATGGATACACACTTCAGTCAAAATCATATTTGAATATATTTATTTCAAAATTGTGTATTTGATAGATGCTAGTCTTAAATCTATAACGTCCTTTGACATAAAGCACACAACTGCTCATAGTCTATATGGAGGAAAGTAAGAGATCACTGGCTTCACAGTATTAAATTTCCTCTGCCTGAGGGTTATTGTTGATCAGACCATGAAAGTGAATGTCTGGTTATAATGTATTCATGTTTAAAAGAAAATATGAATGATAGTAAAAAACTACTGCTGCTTAGCACTAAATTTGTAATTAAGAAATGTCAGGCCAACAAAAGCACTGATGTTAGTTAAATGTCTGTGGTCAGTTTCCAGATAATATGTAGCTTGTTCCCTTTGAAGAGTATAAAGTGATTTGGTTTTTTACATGTATCATTGTATATGCTTAGATGTATTTACATCCAAATAAATATTTTTCTAAAGAGAATTAAAGTTCTCTAAACATGATCAATAATATATGTATGTTTTACTTTGGGTTTAGTATTTATTTTTGGCATTTAACAGCTAATCAAACAATGTGTGTACTGCGAGGTTTCAACATACTATTGAACTTCTGTGAATAATAATTACCATTTGACCCTTGGCTGTAAATGAGATGCCAGGTGAAGAAGCACATATGCTTGTTGTGTAGGCTAAATGCAATATAAAGGAAAGAGGTTACACTGTATATGAATTATGATTGGACACAGTTGGTTGCCGCCAGCGGCCGGCTATGCTTTCCCTTTGCTGTCTGCTCCAATTTCTCTTTGGACGGGTTGAGAGAGCACTGCGTGTTCAGGTCAAGATGTTTGCCTAGAAATAGTAGTACAGTTGCAGCTGTGTTTGCTGGAGCAGGAGACTAGTTAAAATAGCATTACCATTTATCCAGTCCATTAACAGAACTCTGTAAAATAATACCAACTCTGCATAAACTACAGGACAGTGTAATAAAATTACAAGCACTTGTTGACAGATGGGAAGTGTAAGTAAAGGAAAGCAATAGGTTGAGAATTTAAAAGAAACAGTGCATTATTTTCTGTGTCTAAAGACGCTTAATTTCAAAGGTAGTTAAATTATTTTTTCAGGCTACTTTCTTTCCAGTTTAGCAGCCTTCCAAGAAATCTCCTGGAACTGGTTAAAATGGATAAGTTTAGTCAAAACAGAAGCTGATTTTCCCATGAAGAGCTATCTGCAAAGGTGTTTTGACATAAATATTTCAGTAGGAAGTAGTTAGTGCTAAAAATAGTATCAAGAGTACTGTAGTGTATATTAATCTTACCTTGCAAGCAATCTCTCAAAGCACAATGTACACGAACCTCTGTTTTGATGCAATACCATTAAAATAAAGGTGCTGTTTGAAGTCCCCTGGGATAATATTATAAGCTTTTGCTCAACAAGTAGTATTCCTGCAAGGAGGAGATGAATTCTTTGGTGACCTGTATGCCCACTCATGCTAACCTGTGTAGCATCAGGGATGGTACCTTAGCACAGACTACAGCCTAGCGAGTGCTTATTGGAGGCAAACAGATTTTGACTGCTTACTTGGGCTGGTTAGATCACAGTTCATTGATTGCTGTTTGCTGCAGGGTACCGAGTGCTGGACCCAAGCTGTTTGAAAAATCAGTTTTAAAAGATACCTTTATTAATCAGTGGCATGTAAAGGTTATGGAATTACATGCACAAAGCTTGTCCCTTCTGATATACATTTCTTGCGCTTGGAATGTGGTAAAGTTTTTTTTACTGACTAATACCTGTATAAGTTAGGCAATGTTGGCTTTGAAAAAAAAAAAATCAACCAAGTGAATGCAGTCTTGTATGTTTTTCTTCTAATCTGTATACTTGAAGGTACACCCTGTGAATATTTCTCTAAAGGGAAAACCTCCAAAACTTAATGTAGTCTGATTAATGAGCATCACTTTTGAGAAGTCTGTTAGTCACTAAAAAAATTCCTAACAGCAAATAATTACAGGGAAAAAGTACTGAACATCAAAAAAACTTTAAAAAATTATCTTAGGCTGGAACAACAGGAGCAGCAGCAACAACAAAACATGCTGTACGGGGGGCCCTTGCAAAAATTCCTCCTGAATTAATTTCTGCCAGCTATGATTAAAGTGTGCGGTACTAGATGTGTCAGACACCATAGTTCTCTGCTTCATTTTACTCTTGGCCTCTTTGGCCCCTGCCACAATAAATCCCACAATGGCTGGGCAGGAATTGCAGGTTACCGTTGCCAGGGTTACCGTTGTCCGGCCGGACCGACATCATTACTCATCCCGGCCGGCAGCCCCAGCCCGCGGCCCGGGGAACTTCTCCCGCTGGCGCTCGGTGCTGCTGCTGGAGCTGCCGTTTGCATCACAGGCTGAGCGTTGTTTCGCTTTTACCTTTGCCGAGAGAGGGAAAAAAAAACCCCGCAAAACAAACCACATCAGATGGGAAGGGAAAAAAGTAGTAAGATGGTGCATGTAAGGTGCTAGAACAAGGACTTTTAAATACTTTTAAATGCTGGACTCCCTATTGTTAAGGTGTAATTTATGATTTTGTCATGTTTCTTTTAACAGGAATCATATGGTAAATGAGACCATGGTCATAATTTTGTAGAAAAGACACTCATCGTCAGTCTGAATCCATTTTAACAATTCAATAAAGGAATCAGAAAAATGCTCGTTATCTCAAAGCCTCTGAAATATTCCAACTGCAAACAGCTGCTCTGGGTGTTAAATCCAATGAGGAGCAAAAATGAGTTTCCCCTTTTCAAAAGGCAATATTGAATTTTTTTTCTTTTGAGAGTAGATTGTTAATGGAACTGCTGTCAGGTAAGTGCAGTGGGTTGGTTTCCACTGTGCAGCAGTAACATTACAGTGTGCTCCACTTTATTGCAGAGGTGGGCTGGGTGGACAACGATTTAACAAACATTTTTTCAAACATGAATTATGAAGCCGCCTTGTTGCTATATCCTCCCTAGGATAGTGTGTTGAGGTATTTTACTCACTTGTTTGATTTTATGATTTGTTATGGTATGGCATCTTCAACCAGCATGCACACAAGGCAGCTCCTTTTTTTGTCATGTGATAGAATTAAATCTTACCATTTTAGAGCTAAATGGAAGCAAATAAGTCTTTCCTACATTGCATCAATCTGGCTTCTGTTTTGACTTGTATTTTTTTTACCACAGTTATTTAGTTCAAGAATATTTGAATTGTTTTATCTAGCCAATTAAGTTCAGTTGGCAAGAATATAGTGATTCTGCTGCTAGTTAGTTTTTAAATACTAGCATTATTTTGTTAGCATCACTCTTGAACTGTGACTGTAGTTCTTACAATGTAACTATATTTCAAAATTATTATTTAGCGAAGACATACTGCATATTAGTACAGCTATGAGCAGAAAGTTCTGGCTTTGTATTGTAAGCCAGTAATTAAAAAGAAATCTTTAATATATGAGTAACTGCTAATCTTTTCTGCAGTTGGAAGCACACTTACTAGTTTACTACATCTAACAAGAGGTGTTATTGCCCCAGTATGGAATGTTTTCAGGGTGAATGTGGTCTCTTATGCTGCAGGGTCACTGCCAGTTACTTTTCTGAGAGTTTATTTTTGTATAATCCCAATCAGTAGACAGACAGGCCTATCTAAGAAATAAAAGAATTAATGTGTATTAAAAATATGCTTGTTAAGGTTCATTGCCTGTAAGAATAAACCAAAGTAAGTAAGCAAATGTTACCTCTGTGCTAGGTTTGTAATACCTGTTCTCTGACCTTAATTTCTGATATGGAAGAGCTAGGAGATAAATTTTTGTGAGACATTATAAAAACTGTTATTTCTGTTACCTGCTCATTTTTAATGTAAAGACGAAAGGGAATTGGGAGCTCGAGTACTTTATGCCTTTTGACTCGAATGTGGATCTTTTTTCTGATCCTACCACCACTTGCTTCTACCTTGAGCTTTCATTCTCTACTATAATGTTTCAAATTGAAAACTCTGTCATCTCAAGGTACTGAAAAAAACCAAAAAAACCCCCACTGTAGCTTTGCTTCAGACATAAGCCTTACTGATATGGCAGGATGGCATTTTAGAGATTTTTGGAAGTGCTGCAAAAATGCTTACAATTCATCAGGTAATTGATTTTTTTTGAGCAGAGAAGCATTGCTTATATGCATTTGGTGTACAAACTGCAGTAATATCCTAGCAACAGCAAGCATTCAGCTTTAGATTCAGCTGAGTGGAAATGCTGGTAGAACCAGAATGAACTTTTGAAATGTAGTCAGAAAAAAAGAAAAAGTAAAATGAATTATCACTCTGTGCAGTTATTGGACTTCAAACTTCACTATGTTACTTTTCCTGCCCTTTGTTACAGAGTCTCTTAATCTGTTGACCTTTCCTGAGCTATACTTCCTTTTGGATTTGCATGTCACCTGCTATGGTTCTGTGCAGGAAAAAAATGGTACATCAAATGTACAGAAAGCAAGTGAATTGTTGTTACTGGAAGTAATACTGCAAGATTTTTGAAATTGGAAACATTTTATTGTGAAATATGCTCTCAATATGGATGTTTGTTTTTTTTTTTTTTACTTTTGAGATAATTGGAAGCAGTCTTTGAATTGTGGTTAAATTTTCTTTTATTTCTTTAATTATAAAAAAATAATTTTTTTGGGTTTTTACAAGTGACATTTCTTTTGCTATGGGATAAAATGACAAATTAGATGGACTGCTGGGGCTGTAAACTAATTCTGATCTGGGCAGATCACTAAATCTGTATGTAAGCTACATTACTAACTGATATAGTTGACTAATTTCAGCAAAAGGCATCTATAGGGATATTCAGGTGTTGGACTTTGATCCTTGTGGGTCCCTCCCAACTCAGAAGACTCTGTGATTCTGTGATGCTTATAATTATTGTTTTTTTTCATTAGAACAAACACTCCAAAACTGTTCAGTCACTTTTAACTTTAATTGGAAATTTATGTTAAACACCAAGCAAACAAAAATATGACTCATGGCTATTCTTCTTCTCAACCAACATAAATATCTGTGTTATTTAAAAATTTTTATGCTGTTGGCTTCTGCTGTTTAAATATGTCTAATGGGAAGACATGAATCATATTAATTACTCAAGCCACTCAAGTGTGGTGGTATTCAGAGTAATTTAGAGGTCTACTTTAGCTATTGTGGTTTTGGTACTTTGACCCCAAGCATAAATAATTGTCTTCTGTGTCTTTGTTGGCATCATAGCAGTTAAAGCTGAGGATTGTGTTTTAATATAAGAATAAAAGTGTCTGGTTTTGGATCACCTGTAACCATATTAATGCCCAGTATGAATCAGTTCCTAGAGGGTTGACCTTGAAAGCTTTTGTAAATTGTGATACAAGAAACCGTTTAGTCAGGAGTTAAGTAGAAAACTGAAACTCAGTGAAGGAAGTAATGAAAAGTAAAAAAGCATGTCAGAGGAATTGCCGTTATTATGTGGTGCAGAAACACCATGTGAAATCTTATAAAGAGGACATCTGTAAGTCTTGGCTTGCACAGAGTGGACATTTAAGTGCAGCCGTGTCATCTTGATTAAAAAAAAGAACAGAAAAGAGGAATAAACCAAGCCAAGGGAAAATCTGAAAGTATAGAGGCTTGTCCCTGTGATGGTAGGTTTCTTCTACAAGTGGAAGATTAAAGCCTAAAGTAACTGAATAGCTGAGAAAAGTCCAAAGAAAAGTTGATTGCTTCCCCTCCAAGAGTTCCAATAGATTGAAAAAAGCCTAATTTAAAGTTCTGTTTGTTCTGTGTCTTAAACCATCAGAATTTTCTTTTAGAACTGGGGGAATGCTCTGGAAGAGAAAGAATCCAAGGATAAAAAGTCATTGCAGGCCAACAATTGTTCCTAATCCTCACAAAATGCTGGAGAAATTAAATTTATTCTTTATTGCTCAAAGTGTTACCTAGGTCACTGGGCGATGGGAAAATTGAACTGGAAGTCGAGTAGGCACAATCTTTGTTTTGTGTCTAGATGCTTAACCTTAGACACGACAAGGCATCTTAGTGTGTTGTGGGAACTTGGTTCAGAGTATTAACACCAGGACGTTTATTACCCTGGATTTATAATGGGCTATGCTGTCAGTAGATGAAAATGTTGTGTTTACATTTCAGTGTTAAATGATCATTTAATTAACACCTAAGAGGGGGGAAAAAAAAAAAAAAAACCCTTGTGAAATTCTTAGCGGCTTTTATTGTTGGTTTCTGTGGAGGTTTTAATATTCAAGTTATGCTGCGGTGGCTTCTATAATACAGCCAGAAAAGACATTTATGAAGGCAATCAAGAAGGACAGACAGTTTAACCCCTGTTGACCCTTTGTCCTAAATGTTGATTTCCATAGCACTTTAAACGCA
>VZTR01006519.1:1600-12165 GCA_013400775.1 Chaetops frenatus | reverse complement strand
TTCTTCGGATCGGGCAGCAATTGCAGGCAGAGAAAAGCAGGATGGGAAGATGTGAGAGGAACAACTCTGCAAACACCAAGGTCAGTGGAGAAGGAGGGAGAGGAGGTGCTCTAGGCACTGGAGATGAGATTCCTCTGCAGCCTGTGGTGAAACAGCTGTCCCCCTGCAGCCCTCGGAGGTCCATGGTGAGAGGGAAGATGTGCTAATGTCTTTACAATTTGATGGGTGTTAATGTCTTTGAAACAGGTCTTAATGTCTCTAGTCTCTACTGACTTTGGGGAGCAGGTTTGTTACCAGGCCCAGACAGTTTGGTTCCTGAAACAGACAAGGGTCTGCACAAGCATGAACTTCTGAACTTTGGGGTAAAACAGTAGGTTCAAAGGGGGATATGGGGTAGGCGGTTTGGGAAGGCTGTACCTTCCTAGTACTTCAGCAAATGGGGAAAGGAAGAGGGCAGTGGGCAACTGGGAGTTTAGGATCAAAGGGAGGCTGCGCCCTCTGAAACCTCGGGAGAGAAAAGCCCGTGGGCATGTGCCCCGGTGGACTCTCTCCCTTTATTGAAATAAAGTTGAACAACTCCTCTGTCTCCTTTTTGGACATAAACCTCTGGCGTCTGTGGATTTCCTGACAATGATGATGTCAAGATCCACCAGCAGCCCATGGAGGAGCCCCACAGTGGAGCAGGTGGATACCCCAAAAGAAGGCTGTCACCCTGTGGGAAGCCTGTGCTGGAGTAGGGTCCTGGCAGGGACCTGCGGACCCATGGAGAGAGGAGCCCACACTGGAGCAGGTTTCCTAGTAGTGGTGCCTGAAGTGGCTACCTAGAATCAGAGACTAGACAGGAGTAAGGGAATAAAGGTGCATATTTATTTGAAAGGCCTTCAAAGCTACACCCTGGGGAGCCAGAGGCTACTCTCATAATGGACCCCAAGATGGACTACGGGTCATGAGTTCTTCACACCGTTGTAGGTTTGGTCCATTTGCATATCAGCATAAATTTGCCAATTAAAACTTTAGCTAATGATGTAATTTTCCCAAGCTTACCCCCCCCTTCTCAAGATGTTGGTTTACACATTTTGGACAGTCTGGCTGTCCTTGGAGAGTAGGTTTGGAGAGGCTTTGTTATGTCTATCTTAACATGAGAGAACAGCAGCTAACAGGCTACAAGACACTTCAGAGTTACACACTAAGCGCTACAGGATTTGAAAAATATGAAAGTTAAAATCCAAGGCATCAGTAGGACTTGTGATGCTGTAGGGATCCATGCTGGAGCAGCCTGTGCCTGAAGGACTGCCCCCCATGGAAGAGGGACCCATGCTGGAGCACTTTGTGAAGAACTGTTTCCTGTGGCATGGACTCACATTGGAGAAGTTTATGGAGAACTGTCTCCCATGGGAGGGACCCCACACTGGAGCATGGGAAGGACTTTTCTCCCTGAGCAGCGGCAGAAACAATGTGTGATGAACTGACCATAACCCCCATTCCCTGTCTCCTTGCGCTGCTGGGGGGCAGGAGGTAGATCACGGAAAGGAGGTAAGGGTGGAGGGAAGGTGTTTTTAAGATTTATTTTGCTTGTCATTATCCTGCTCTGATTTTGTTAGTAATAAATTCAATTAATATCTCTAATTTGAGATTAAAAAGTCATCTTCCATTTGTTTCAAATTGATCCATCCTAAGTACCATCCTAGATATCCAAAATTATCTTGCTATGTGTGATTTGTGTTGTCATGCATCGATGCACAAGAAAAAATAATAATTTTAGGATGGCCGTATCTATCTCCCTCCTTTTTGGTTTTGTACCATGTAACTATTCAGCATTTAACTCCCATTTTATATTCCTAGTTGATTTTATCTGTTATGCAAATAGTTTGTTGAATTTCTGATTATTTTCTTATAGTATAGATGAAAGTATATGAGGGGCTAATTTGTTTTCCCTTCAACTGACAGGGGGTGCAAGCTCCATCTGAGCAAGGTGTACTCTAGTGGAGTCATTCAAGCAGCAGGTGGAGGTGCTGCAGGAGGAAGTCAGCAGGTTACAGTATTAGGAAGAAAAAAACAAGAAATAGAGTATTATTTAAGTCATTACAAGAAGAAATATAATGGCCCTGTGGCACTAACTCCTAAGGGCTACCAGAAAAAAAAGTATCAACAGTGAACAGGCAGCAACTTGGAGGAGCTTTGGTCTTTGGTGACCTGTGGGAACAAGATAGCACTTCCCTCCATTTTCTTCTATGTACAAACCAGCAACAGATACAAAGTCTTGGCAGTAATTACCTGTTGTGGTTTATCCCAGAAAGCAACCAAGCCTCATGCACTCCCTCACTTACTCCCACACCAATGGGATTGGGGAAAGAATCGGAAAGGTAAAAGTGAGAAATTTAATGGGTTGAGATAAAGACAGTTATATAGGGAAAACAAAAGCTGTGCTTGCAGGCAAACTAAAATGGAGATTTAATTCACTCTTTACCATGGGCAGGCAGGTGTTCAGCTATCTATAGGAGGGCAGGGCCCCACCCCACATAACTGTTCTTTGGGAAGACAATCGCCATAATTCTGAATACCCTTCCCTTTCCTTTTTCTTCCCCCAACATTACATACTGAGCATAGTGTCCTGTGGTCTGGAATATCCCTTTAGTCAGTTGGAGTCAGCTGTCCTGTCTGTGCCCTCTCAGCATGCACCCTCAGCCTACTCACTGCTGGGGTGGTATGAGAAGCAGAAAAGGCCTTGGCTCTGTGTAAGCCCTGTTCAGCAATAATGAAAACACCCCTAAGGTATTGTTCTGGGTTAGGTTTCTCAGGGAATTTCTTCCCATTTGTTTTCGGGGAGATAGTGAATAGACAACGATTAAGAGACAAAGGGAGTAGCCAAGTGCCTTGACATATCGCTGAAGTGGTTTGGGGGAGGGGAACGGGCGTTTGGTAATTCTTAGCTAGGAGTAGGCAGTCTTTTCCCAGCTGGGAGCAGAGGACGTGTGGGGGGTTTTTTCCGCCTTAGACCTCTCCTGCGCAGCGGTTTGGTTTTTTTCAACACCGCCGTGGAGCTCTGCCTGCCTCCTGCTTGTGAGCCTGTTGCTTGCAAGAGAGAGACAGTCCCGGCTGCCCCATTGACTGAGACTTCGCCGGCTGCCAGCGCCGAGGGAGACCAGCACAGTCCACGTGGGTGCCTGGGGGAGTCATTCCTTCCTCCCCCGGAGCCGCCGCGTGGAGGGCCGCCTGAAGCCGGAGCAGCACTCTCACTGGACCTCTTCTCTGCAGGGTGGTGCGACATCGCGATAAAGCCCTGCCTCCCTTCCCGGCTGCCGTTAGCGGTGCCGTGGACCGATCATCGTTCATGTGGGTGCCTGAGGGAGTCGACCTTTTCCCCCTCTCACATCTGAGCCGTCATCTCTACCTGGGAGGTCCCGCTCTCGGAGCGTCTCCTGAAGCCGTGAGGGAGGTACTGTACCTTCTCTGCCTCTCTTGAGCCACCAACGCCCCCTGCTAGTTGTAGTCGTAACTACACCATAGGGAAACTACATAACGGGTGGGAAAAGTCTGTTATTGGGTTTTATTTCTTGGGGTTTTTTTTCTCTTTTTGTTGTTGTTGTTGTTTGTTCTGTCTAGTTACATATATATACATTCTAGTAAAAAACTGTTAATCCTTTTTTCCCATATTTTTGCTTGGAAGCCCCATAATTTTTGAATTCACAATAATTTGGAGGGAGGGGTTATTTTTCCATTCCAGGAAGGTTTCCACCTTCCTTTGCAGATATTTGTCTTCTAAACCATGACAGGCATCAACACTATTTTCATCACAAGTTCAAAACACAGCCCTATACTGGCTACTGTGAAGGAAATTAGCGCTTCCCCAGCCAAAATCAGCACATTACCTCACACTACTTTCTACTTGTAGATCATTAGGTTTTGATATCTTTGTGGAAGGAACCTGTAGAGGTATGGCTATTTGAGGTCCCCCAACTGCCAGGGAACTAATGCCCAGTAGTGTGTCAGGATAAACTTAGATATGCTTGAATATGTTTGATTCTTTTTGCTTAAATCTTGTATGAGTATCAGTGTTGGCATAGCTCTGTTCCAAATCTTCCTACTGGTGGACTGTTTACAAGGCTAGCAGATCTGTGTAGTAATTTAGTTTCATCCAGAAAAGCTGAGTAGGATATATTCAGTCTAACCATAATTAGTGAAGGGAAATGAACTTTGTTTAACTCTTTATTATTAAAAAATGAATACATGATTGTAAATACAAGCTCTTATGTTGTGGGCCTCTTTCTTTCTTTTCTTTCTTTTCTTTTTTTTCTTTTCTTTCTTTTTTTTTTTTTCTTTTTTTTCTTTCTTTCTTTCTTTCTTTCTTTCTTTCTTTCTTTCTTTCTTTCTTTCTTTCTTTCTTTCTTTCTTTCTTTCTTTCTTTCTTTCTTTCTTTTCCCCCTTTAGGGTCCTGGTATGTCTCATCCCTATGATAAGGGGCACATAGCAATGACTTACACAGGTCTTTCATGTCTGGTTATTCTTGGAGATGATTTAAGTTGAGTAAATAAAGATGCCTTCCTGGCAGGACTGAGAGCTCTCCAGTTGGAGGATGGAAGGTAAAAGATATAAAATATCTTACAACTCTAGGGAAGAAATAGAAAACCCAAGTGTAGAATTAAACATGGTACACACTTTTATGAAAATAGTTTTATAATATTTTCTTTCTATCTGAAAATATTTTTGTGGGCATAAGCAAGACAACAACATACTAGTTTACAGGACTAAAGAGCACTTCATGTCCTTTCATAGTTGCAAATGGTGGTGTTTACTTCCAGCTGTAGAAACATGCTATTGGAAAGTTAATAATTTGGCTTGTGTCTTGGGGACAGTTGTGGGTTTTTGGTTTTTTCCTATATCTTTCATATAAATTAGGTTTTCTCTCTATTTGTATTCTCTGTTTTTGCAAGGCCCTGGTGGAGCACTATGAAGATGATATTTGCTCTGCTTTGTGGGAAGGTGAGCTTTACTTAGTTTTGAGAGATTCAGTTCGTTAATATACAGGATTAACCTATAACTTATAATAGGAATATGATATTATTAACATACATTGTGAGATACATCCTTTTTGCATGTTTTTGTTTTTTTTTTTAAGATGGTATATACCCTTTGAACTACATATGTTTGGTTTTTATATAGGCTGAAGCTGGTAACTAATGAAAACTGCTAGGTTACGTGATATGTCCGTGTACTTAGATTTTACTGAATATAATTTTTTAAAGAGTACTTTAAGAAATGTAAAACTATAAAAATCTTACTTCTGCAGAAATTATGTTTCACTTCATAATGAAATTGCTGTCCTCATTTACTAGCTACAAAAGCCTTTGTTTTGGTCAAATGACTTTGTATTGCTTAGAAGTCTCCTATAATTAAAACTTTTTATTAAATGGAGCATGACTATTAAAATACAATGTTACATGTGTAGGTTTAAAAAAAAAAAAAAAGCCACAACCAAAACCAAACAAGCACCTTCCCCCTCTAGAATGTTCTAAATATAAGTGGTGAATATGAACTATATGATCTACAATTTCATGTTACTTATAGCAACAAACTGACCTTAATGAGCTAAATTCTAGCATGTGGGGTGCTTCTACCAATGCTGTATGCCTTCTCATTATATGTTGTACCATTTTTGTTGGTAAAATTTATTCAAGAGGAAGGAGTTAGGAATGAGTTGCTACAAACCTGCTAGCATCTTGAAGTGGTTGCTTGTCATCATGCCTGATTTCAATAGTAAACTGCACACAGTTAACCTGTTCTACATGTTTGTATCATGTATGGTTTTAACGTACAGAATGTTACCTCTTATAGTTGATCCTGTATTTTATATTCCTCAATGAAGAGTGCCAGTTGGCCACCAGAGGGAGAGTGTTTTGCACCTCTCTGTGGTAGAATTGCTACTTGGAGCGGAAGTCAACTTCTAGTACAACAGACATTTTCATACCTATTAAAACAATTTTTACTGCACCAAAGGGGAAGGATGCACAAAGTCCAGAATCTGACCTAACATCTTGCCCAGATGGAAACGGCAAGCTAACTGTTTGAGGGAAAGAGAAACTTCCGGTGTTACCCCATTATATTAGACTTAGCTTTTATTTCTTCACCCATCTCTTTTATTAGCTAAAAAAAAAATTATAATTATATATTTTTTTTAAATGTCATTAATAAATTTGTGTATTTGCATTTCTAGTTGACCTTGGCTTAATATAATTTGAAGTACCTAGATAACATACAAGGCACTTGTTACCTAAGAATGGGATGAAGCTGTAAACTACAGCACTGGCACATCTTAAGTGTCCTGGTTCTCAAGAATATCTTTTGCTATATCAAAAAGTAATGGAGTGGCTCCCCAATTGAGCTGAAAAGAACAGGAGCTAGCAACCTTGAGGTTAGGAGAGATGAAACTATCTCTCAGTAGCTGTTGGAGGCTTTTGTATGCAAGAAGGAATACATACCTGAATCCCACAGTCAAAGGGGGAGTGTCACAGTGGTGCTTGAAAGACTGTACTATACAAAAATATTCTAACTAGCTTTTTGAACCAAATGGAGGCTTATCAGAAAGCAAATCACAGCATCAGTCTTTTTTGTAAGAGTCCTGAAAAAACCACCAGATTGTATCTAGGTAACCTAAATATAACAATTTTTAAATCTTTCCAGATTTTGAAAAGAATCTAACCATTTGGGAAAAAATGGATTGCAAGTAATTTTCACCATTTATAGTAGAAATTGTAATGATAACAATTATATTTATACATCCATGGGAAACTGATCCTTAAGTTGGGCAGGAAAGCCATGTGAGCTATGAAGATATCTAGGGAGGAAAAGACTTCTGCTAAGAAAAGTAGATTCTACAATGGTAACTCAAATCAATGTATACTTTGATGTATGAAAGAATGTAGACATTAACATATTCGGATAAAGACCAGTGTCATGACATTACTAGAAATAAGGTTATTCAAGCCCTTAGTTCTATTAATTTTCCTTAGCTTGGTTAGAATCACATCTTCTGAAAAGAAAATCTAATGTAGCTTTAGGTTACATACATGTAAATACTATAAACACAAGTAGCCAACTTATTTTGAAAGAAAAAATAATGCAATTCCTAAAATGCTTTTCATACTTTCTAATGTAATGGGCTATAAAATGTATAATGAAAAAACTTTTCTTTCAGTTTCTGTGCTGTGCTGGAAGGTAGTGAGAATGATATGAGGTTTGTGTACTGTGCTTCTTGCATCTGCTACATGCTCGATAACTGGTCAGGCATGGATACAAAAAAAGCAGTGGACTACATTAGAAGAAGTATGGTGAGTATTCCCAAAGTGTTATTTCTCAATGCATTTTAAAGTTAATAGCTCTAGTTCTTTACTACGACTAAAAATCCATCCATCTAAATAGAAATATTGCAGTAATTATATTTTCTATTCCTAGTTCAATGAGTTGAAAATGAAAGTACATTCCTTTTTGTATTTATAGTTTCATTGTAATGTTTGTACAAGCAAAGTAATTGTATTGATTGCATGTTTGCTGCAGTTTAAATTAAATCTGATCATTTTTCTTTAAAATTCAATTTAAAAGCGAAAGCAAGTTTTAAAAAATGAGTCTTGAAGTTCCTATAAATTTAAAAAATGCATAAGTAAAACATTGCATCACTAAAATCTTCAAATTTCAATGAGCTCTAGACTTGCTTTTTTAAATCATATACAGAATAAATGGAAAAACTAATTCTTGAGATAAAGTCAAGCTTATTAAATGTTCCCTGTCCAGTACATCCCTTACAGTACAGTAAGGACCTAAAGAGGTCATAAAAATTGCCTGTATTGAAACAACAGTGATTTGTGCCTAGAACTTTTTAGACATAGGTTCAGAATTTACCTAGATTAAAATGGTGGAATGGTCTGATAATAATTGTGCTAATAAACTGATAAATTGTAATGTCTGTAAAAGTGATTTGGCTGTAAAGTAACTGGTTTGTGGATTTTTTCTTTAGTCTTATGATAATGGCCTGGCACAAGGAGCTGAACTGGAATCTCATGGTAAGAATGTTAACATGTTCTATATCCATTTCTAATTGCAAAATGCAAGAAGTTCAGTATATGTCATACTTTTCCTTTTTTCTGATTTTAAGGAAGTGGGAAGAAGAGGAGCAAATCCAAAACATGCCTCAGTATATGATGTCCTCTAAGTTCCAGCTTAATATTGTCATGATCCGGTTACTAAAGTTTTTAGAAATGTCTCTGCCTGAATTAAGGTGCAAACAAGACCATATGCCAGTGACAATATGTCACAGCTAGAAACAGGCTTGGAGCAGAGAAAACTCAGCTCAAGCCATGAAGCAAAGTTGTCTGTGAGAAACGAAGGGTTCACACAAACTGAATCAAAACAATCCAGTTCTCAGGCTGGCTTTGGTGTCAATATAAAGACAAGAATGTAAACAACCTGCACCTGCAAAGTCAGTATGTGACAGTCTTCCTAATTGGTTAGAATAATTGTTTATACCTTTTTTAGCCTATGATGTTANTCCAGCTGGTCTTGGTGATGAAGGTCCCCCCAAAAAGCATAGAATCCAATGGGTTAATATATGTTCAGGCGAGGGAGGAAAACCCAGGCATCTCTGGGGGGAGGGGGGGGGAGAGTTTTCCATTGTCTCTTACAACAGACTGGTTTTGTTGCATCACATGCAGTCCTGTGGTGCAAGGCTTCAGAAATGACTCTGGGAGGCACTTCGGGAGGCCTTTGATGGATTAAGGCACCTCCTCAGCTGCCTCTCACATGAATGTCCCATGGATGTGGCCTTCCCAGGGCTGGGGGTTCCACAGCTGAGTCAGTTTGTGTAAGGGAGGATGGGTGTTCAGTGCCTCTGACCAGAGGTTACACCCAAAACCTCCTTCTCCCCACCTCATTTTGGGGGGGAGTCTGTGTAAGCCTGGCTTCTGCGGGCTGTGGTCTCCCCCACCCCAAACTCAGCCAGGGAAGAATCTCTGCTGTGTTTGGCTTTCTTGTGGATGCATTCCTTTCCTTCAGCCTTGTTTGTTTTTTTCCTAGGCCTGAGATGATTAAAGAATGGGTTTTCCTTTTATCTAATCTTAGTGGTTTAATTTACAGTCCGAAGTCCCAGTCAGGTATCTTCAGGGAGGCTTCTTTGGTTGTAGCTTCTTTATACAGTTTTTGTTATAATGAGCAAAACTTTATATCAATGTTTGAGGTATGAACTATTTCAGTCTGACAAATATTAGACCAGATGGGCTCTTAATATAGCAACTCTCTTATTCATACCTCATGAATGTTTTGTTGAGAGATGTTGGCTGTAGTTCTGGTCTCTTGCTGACAGAGCATCCTATTCCTGCATGTACCATGGGTATTTTGTGGATTTATCTGAAGACATCTTGTGCAATGCACCTGATAATTTCTAGCTTCAGCAGATATAAGTAAAGCCTAGAAACATTTACTCTGGTAGATTGCAACATTCATTGTGGACTCAAATCCTGAAGCTGCAGTTAATTTTTGCAAATAGGTGGTAAGGGATTTTAGGAGCAGCTGCCTCCTAGAGTAGCACCAGCCCATGACTTCTTCCTGTCTGGATCCCAGCCCTGTGTGCCTGAGGACCCAGGATCTCTACCCAGACTGAGAGACAGGGCTGCTGCTTTCCTGCTTGCAGGTTCAACCAATAGCAAAGCTGAGCATCTATCCAACAGACACACAGGACACACATATCTTCTCTGTAAAAAAGATGAAGAAGTGTTTTCAGTCCAGTTAATGTACATCACAGAAAAATTTCTGGCAGACCACTGTGAGTGGTTAAGAACATAATTTTCTTTGGATGTTCTTTTTCATAGATTCAAAGTCAGTCTAATTCATATTCTGTTCATTGATGACATAAGCCTGGGTATCAGGGTGTCTCGGGTTTGTTCACAACTGGGCAGAAACACCACTTAATGTAGTGGTTTCACGTTCACCTGCTTGCCTGCTCACACCAGGCGAGTGTAGTGTAGTGGTTTCATGAGAATAAGGATTAAGAGAAATGCAAAGCAGGCCTAAACTTCAAAAATAAAGATAGTTTATTAACAGAACTAAAAAACAAGAGAGAAAAAAAAAGAACTAAAATCACTCCCCAGATGTAGAATCAAAATCAACCCCCAGATGGTTTCTTTTCCCTCCCCCACCTCATTTGTCTTCCTTTACCAACATCTTTTCCATCAACAACACAGAGAAACAAACTTAGAAATCCTTGGTCAGTTTACCACTCTTAAAATAGGCTTTCATCAGTTCAATTGGAAGAAGAGTCTCTCTTGTCTCACTATGGAGATTTTCCCACAAGAAACACAAGTCTCTTGTGGAGTTCATATCACTGTGAACTCCTGCCCAGAAAAAAGAATATTTGTTCACATGTGACACTCTTTCCCTTGGTTACAGCTTTCCCCACAACTGTCATCCAAGGGCTGATTTGTATACTATGGGGTAGAATTTTAAGGATGAGTTGTCCTGGTAGGAAAGCAAAGGTCTTCTCTCTCTGGAAGCAAAGTTTCCCATTCCTGGAACAAGGGGTC
>VZTR01006517.1:245872-282051 GCA_013400775.1 Chaetops frenatus | reverse complement strand
ATATTATATTATATTACATTATATTATATTATAGTATAGTATAGTATAGTATAGTATAGTATATATTTATATATAAATTTATTATTATTCTCATCATCATGATCATATATCATATATAATACATAATGTATCATTTATCATATATATTTTATATATATTATATATTATATTATCATTCCTTATAATAGTTTTAAAGGGTCAATGAGAGAATTCCAGAATTATTTGGGTGGGGAAGGACCTTTAGTCCCATCTCAATCCATGGGAGGGACAAATTCCTCTTATCCCAGGGTGCTCCAAGCCCCATCCAACCAAGCCTTGGACACTTCCAGGGATCCAGGGGCAGCCACAGCTTCTCTTCTCCCAGGGATCAGGGATGGGAAGAGAAGAATCAGCACCAGGGAAGGTTTAAACTGGATCTTGGGGAAGTTTTTTCATGGAAAGGGTTGTCAACATTGGAACCCAAGGAAGTGGTGGAGTCCCAATCCACGGAAGTGCTAAAAAATACCTGTGGATTTGGCAGCGGAGGCCCTGGTTTGGTGGAGAAGGTGGTGGTGCCAGTTGATGGATTGATGATCTTGGATGTCCTTTCCAACCATTACAATCTCATGATTCCATTATTTTAGATAGGTATTTAACCTTAATCTTTAATTTCTCCTCATCTTTTTGAAAGCTCCTTTCAGGCTCCAGAAATTCCTCCAGTAATCCCATTTCAAAAAGCCTAAAATTCCTTAGGACTGGGGACTGGAAGCAGCTCATGGAAGATATTTATGTTAAACATGGATTCCACAGAAATTGCAGGTCCTGACTGAGAAATTGTTCAGCTGAGGCCACTTGGACACAGGAATTCCCAATCCAGCTCTCACAGCCCCTGTTTTCCTTGTTTTTAAAGAGCTGGAATTTTCTGTTCCAGCACAATCTGCCACTCCTGAGCTGTTTTAACAATTCCCAGCTGCATTTCCTTCAACATTTCCCATTTTTCCCCCTTTTCCAGCACTTCTTCATCCTCCCTCATCCTCATTTCATTTTCCACCCCAGCCTCCTCTGCCAGCCAAGGGAACTCTCTTCAGTCCAGACCATCTGGATGTTTTTCTTTGTATGGAAATATTTGTTGTGGGCTCACTTTTCCATTCTCCTTGTTTTCCATGGATTGCTTATGGATGCCAACGGACACAGTCGGATCCCACTCAGATTTCTCCCTTTTTTGCAGGAATTCTGGCACAAAATAAGGAATCTGTCACCTTGGAATATGTGAGGGTGGTGGGGCACTGACCGGGCTCCCCAGAGAATGGGCACATTCCCAAGGCTGCCAGAATTCCAGGAGCATTTGGACAACATTCTTAGGCAGGGATGGATGGGATATTGGGAAGGAATTCCTGGCTGGGAGGGTGGAGAGTCCCTGGGATGGAATTCCCAGATTTGCTGTGGCTGCCCCTGGATCCCTGAAAGGGTCCAAGGCCAGGTTGGAGCACCCTGGGATAATGGGAACTGTCCCTGCCCACGGAATGGTCTTTTCCAACCCAAATTATTCTGTATTTCCATGAAGGGTTTGTTTTCCATCCCTGTGCAGGTTGATAATTCCAGCTGCAAATGCTCCAAATCTTTCATTTGGAGTTTGTCCTGCACAGAATTCCACCTTTGTCTAATTGCTTACTTTGGACCCAGCAGCAAAACCCAGAAGGAAGCAGGGATTTAATGATGCTTAATTAAAAATTACCTCGTTAATACTGAGACAAAGTTGGTCTGGAAAGGGAGCAGAGTGTGGGCCAGGCTACAACTCCATGGAATTGAGCAATTCCAGGTTTTCCTCTTGGAAACAAACTGTGGAACTCAGGACTTCAAGGTGGCTGAGCCTCCTCTGGGTCACTTCCCGTTGACTTTTGGGAAGCAGCTTTGATTTTTGGGTGCTTTGTTCCAGGTGTGTGGCCGGGCTATGCCACTGGAGCCAGAGGAAAGTTGGAAAATCTTTAATGGAGAGAGAGGAGAGGCCTTGGGGCCCAGGAAAGCAGAGATTGTTTGAACAGGAGCAGCAGAAATTATCACAAAGAGAATCTGGAGACTTCACTCTGTGTGGTTTGCGATTTTTTGCTTCAGGGAAAAATCAATTCTTCTGCTGTGCTTTACACCAAACACAGAATATTTGAATTTTTACCCCCAAAGAGACAAGCAAGGGGCTGTCTGGGGATGAATTTCCAGAATCTTCAGGAACACAAAGCTGTTTGGGAAATGTCCCCAACTCTTCCCAGCTCATTTAGCACAGCTTCTCTCACAGGGGAGGCTGTTGACATTGAGAGATCAGGACAGCAAAGCACAGAGCCCTGGAATCAGCAGAATTCCAAGGATAAGCTGGAAGGTGAAGGATCCAAATTGCTGCCATGTGCTGAGTTAGGTGGCTGAGAGCAGCACAAGGAAGGAGCAGCTCCACGTAAAGTCTTGCAGGGAGCACAAAAACCATCAGGAAATTGTTCAGGGGGAGGCAGAGCTCGGGAAAGTACCCAAAAATGCTCTGGAAAAGGCTCCTTCCTGAGGATTCCTGGTGCTGAAAGAGTGGAATGGGCCAGGAATGTAAAAAGAATTTGTTCCTGGAATGAGGGGAAACACTGGAAAATAAGGAACTTCTTAATCAGAAGAAAGGCATTTGGTGATGTCTTATTGGACCACCTGGCATCCACCTGAAATCCACCTGAAATCGTCCTGAAACCCACCTGAAATCCACCTGGAATCCACCTGGAATCCACCCAGGACAAATCCACGCCCTTGCAAAGTGTGTTAAATAAAACAAAGAAAGGAATCTTTTAAAAATCCAGTTAGACCAGGAAAAACATCTCTTTATTTAATACTCCTGGTGCGTAAGAAGTGGGATGGGCCAGGAATGGGCAAAGAATTTCTCCCTGGAATGAGGGGCACCGCTGGAAAGTAAGGAATGTCTTAATCAGAAGAAAGGCATTTGGTGATGTCTTATTGGACCAGCTGGAATCTACCTGGAATACACCTGAAATCCACCTGGCATCCACCTGGAATCCACCTGGAATCCATCCAGGACAAATCCATGCCCCTGAAAAGAGCATTAAGTAAAAAAAGCAAAAGAATCTTTTAAAAATACAGTTAGACCAGGAAAAACACCACTTTATTTAATACTCCGGATGCTGAAGGAGTGGGATGGGCCAGGAATGGACAATTAATTTCTTCTGGGAATGAGGGGCACCACTGGAAAATAAGGAATGTCTTAATCAGAAGAAAGGCATTTGGTCATAAATCACACTGGACTATCTGGAATCCACCTGAAATCCACCCAGGACAAATCCACAGCCCTGCAAAGTGTGCTAAGTACAACAAGGAGAAGAATCTTTTTAAAATCCAGTTAGACCAGGAAAAACACATCTGAATCTTTTAAAAATCCAGTTAGGCCAGGAAAAACACCTCTTCATTCCAGCTTTCCTGGAAATAACACAGCAGGAAACGCAGAAATGCAAAGATGATGGTTCTGGTTTCCACTGGATGGGATTTGGGTGGCTTAAAAAAAGGAATATTTCATCCCTACATTGGGATGATTCCCTCCCTTTTAACCCACCCGGCTGGAAAAAGGAAGAGCAGCCCAGAGGAAAGGATTTTTCTTTGCTGCTCTCTCTCCCTTCACAAAGGACCCTTTGATGGAGGGCAATCTGTCTTTGCACTAATTATCTGCTCAGGTGAAATGGCATCTCAGGGCTGGTGGCATACGAGTGTCCTAATGGGGACAGAGGTTCGCTTCCACAAAGGGGGAAACAAAAGGGAAAAAAGTAAGGCTGGAGGCATCAGGAATTCACTCAGCTTTTCTTTTAATATGATCTGAGTGAAAGAGGCCCTGCCCATGGCAGGGGTGGAATTAGATGAACTCTAAGGACCCTTCTAAAACGTTCTGGGATTTTAGGATGCCTTAAACTCTTTTGGGAGTCTGAGCCAGGAACCTCAAGATTTTAGATTTTATATTTTATAATATTTTAAGCAGCTAAGAGGAAAAGATAAACCAGGTGCTGATTAGGGGGGGCACAGCTGTGAATGTCACACCTGAGTTTTGCGGGGGCAGGACATTATAAAGGGGTGTCTGCACCCAAGAGAAAGGGAGGATTTGTCAGGAATGACAAATGAAATGTAAATAAAGGCTCTGCACTCATGTGTTGGAGCTCTCGAGGCACAAACTCAGGAGGACTCAAGAGCTGAGACAGGTAAAAATTGCCATTTTCCATTTCCCCCCCACCAAAAGTGTCAGCTGGGCTGTTGTGACACCAATTTGTCACCTGCAGGGAATCCTTTGGAAGGAAAAGGAACATTTCCTAGGCTGGACTAATCCTGGGAAAGGCTAAGATGAACCAGGGCTTGGTTTCCAGGCAGACTCTCAGACAGGAATCTCCATGTGTGGGTGGGATCAATTCTACCCTGCTTTTCCTTTATTTTGAAATGGAATAATTTCGCTGGAGCGAGGCCAAGCCCATTGTGGAGTTAATGAATTTCTGAGCAGGGTAGGTTTTTTTAGAGGGGTTTTGTGTTTCAAAAAAGCACAAAATGAACTGGGCAGGGTTACAGAACAGCCAAGTCAGACACTACAGGACTCAAGGACAGGTTGCATGGGAAAAACTCTTGGCTTTTACCTCCCTGCGTGTCATAATCCCAGATGATGCTTTATCCTGAGAATTAAGGGAGTGATTCCAAGCCAGTTGAGGATGAGAAAGGAAAAACTGGGGTTGCAGATGGTAGGAAATGGGAATTATTGCTCCAGCACAGCCCCAGGTTTGCTGTGAGCTGGGGTTCGTTGGCTCCACATGGAGGAGCGTAAGGGGACCAAAGGGCACTTGTGGGGTTAAAATCATGGAATTTTTAAGGCTGGAAAAGACCCACAAAATCATCAACTCAGCTGTGAATCCAACCCCACCTTGTTCACCATTAAATCATGTCCCAAAGTGCCACATCCATGTGGTTTTTTGGGATGGGGAATCCACCCCTGCCCTTGGCAGCCTGTTCCAACCCTTTCTGTGGAGAAAAATTCCATAACATCCATTTTCAACCTCCCCTGGCACAACCTGAGGCTTTTTCCCCTCATTCCTTCTTTTTAAGCTGGGAGAAGAGCCCAACCTGTGGTCCCTCCCCATGTGGGAATAGCAGGTGCTTCATCCCAGGATTTGTTCTGCATCACTCCAGCCACCTCTGCCTGTATTTTCCACTGCCTCTGGAACAGGGTTTGGATATTCCCTCAATTTCTCCTGGTTCTGAGATGATTGATTCACTGCCTTCATGTGCTTGGAACAAAACCGCTGGAGGAGGGGGAATTTCTGGCAACAGAAACCACTCCTGTGGGAATACCCCAGTTAAGGAAGGGTGGACAGAGAAGCTGTGGCTGCCCCTGGATCCCTGGAATTGCCCAAGGCCAGGTTGGATGGGATTGGAGCAACCTGGGATGGTGGAAGGGGATGGAATAAGTTTTTAATGTCCCTTCCATCCCAAAGCATTCCAGGAGTCCATGGAACTGTTCTGAACCTCTGGGCCTTCACCAGAGGCCTGGATCACAGCCTAGAGGTTGGTAGGGAGGAATAATTCCTTTCCATCCTCCCCTGGGATGTTTTCCAGCAGTTCAAAGGCTCTGCTGGATTGTTTTGTGGGATGGTGACTGTCATACTGCGAGCAAACACCCTCTGGAGCATCCCATGGGATGTGGGAGACCCGCTCTTTCCCAAAAAATTGTTCTTCCTTCCCAGCAGGTTCCACCTTTCAGAAATCTCCTGAAAACATCCCCAAATCAAAGTAAAATTTGGGCCAAAGTGTTGCCCAGACTCAGTTTACTTAAAAAAAAAAAAAAAAAAAAAAAAGACAGAGACAGAATTTGTAGTGTTGAAACCTGTACTTTTCCACAAAATTTGTATAAGCATGGAATGTGCCCTCAGGCTCCTTCTCAAGGATTCTGGGAATCATCTTCCCGTCATTTATTAACAGTGTTTGAACTCCGGAGCAAATTTTAATTTTTCTTTGTCAATACCAATGTTTCCATTGCTGCCCAGGCTGGAATGAGCTCAGGGTTCTCATCACACTTTTCAATTAACTTTCCCTCCCCTCATCAAGGTTGTTGTTGGATTAATTCCTCCTCTCCCCTTTTCTTCCAGGAAATATAAAATAAGGAAAACAACTATGTTGTCTGAGAGGAAATAGTTGGATTCCTTGAGGAAAAAAAAAATGGTTGGGAAAGGGAGAGTTAAATCCAGGAAGTTTAATTCCAACCCTGCTGAAGGCCTGAGGATTTTAATGGAAGCGGGATGATTTCATGGCTCAAGAAATGCTCTGAATCTGGATTTTGGGGGTTATTTAAGAGGGTGGGTGATCCAAAGGAAAAAAATTTGTGGATTAAGAGCTTCCTTCCTTCTCATGGAGTCCTGGAATTTCAGAGGAAGGTCCTCAACTCCTGCTGCTCCCAGGAATCCAGAGGGATACAAGAACCACATTAATTATTAAAGGAAAACTATTTTGCTGTGGGCAGTGTTGTCCAAACTCCTTGGAATTCTGCTCTGGAATCAGGGATGGCTTCAGTGATCCCCCTAAAATTGTGACACAGGATCCTATGACCTTAAAGCAGATATGTGTCCACTCTGCTATGAACAAAATGTGAATTTTCATGTTCTGGAGTGACATGAGCAGCAGTAAATTGCTTTTCTTCCCTTTTTTCCCTGTTGGGAGGTGGCTGAAGATTGGTGTTCCTCATTTAGGGAAATGTTTTCCTGGTGGGGCTTTGCCTCTTGGAAAGGAATTATTTGATGGACACCAACAGTTTGTGTCGAGTTCTTTCAGGGAGTAAAGAAAATAAATGAGTAGACGAAATAAGCAGCCAGTTAATTTCTCCTTCACAGTTGTTTCATGTAAATGAAGAACTGAATTCTTTGCAAGCCATCAAAGCTGGGAAATAAATGCCCAATTAGCTGCAGGAAAGTGTTGAAAGCCATTAGCACTCATTTTGTAATAATAATGCACTTCAAGACTATTTGTTGAAATATAAATACAATTATGGAGAAAGAAATTAATGCACAGTGGGAAGGTTCTTGAAGATGGCATCGCATTTTCTGCTGCACGAGATTAAAGGAATGAAACCATGGGGGTTTTGGGGAGGCAAAGAATGGGGATGTTGTAGGGAAAGGGGATAAAATTGAAACAAAAAATGTTGGAACATCCCCCGCTGTGGGGATCAAAGGAGATCAAGATTTGCCGAAGAGATGAAAGGCTTGTCCCGGCCTCCAGGGATGTTCCCAGTGGGAAGGAGGGATGAGCTTTGGAACACAGCTAGAAGTGGAGATGAGGAGAAGTTCAGGCCTCTGGAATTTTGGCCAAGAAGATCCGACAGATTGCTGCTGCTCTCAGGCTGCAGATAACCCAGTCTGATCACCAGTGCGTGGGCAGAGGTTTGTCTTTGTTCAAAATCATCATTTTTGAGCTTTTCTTTGCCATCCTCCCTGATCGTGTCAGGAAATTTCCCTGGAGTTCCTGGCACAGGGAACTGGAGACTGGAAAACCTTCCCAGGAAAGGGAGCTGGAGGTGGTGGATTAGGGGTGACCATGCTGGGAATGCTGGGATCCACCAGGTCCACAGGCCTTGGAGGAGATGATCAGGGATGAAAACAAGGGGCAAGGGTTGGCTGGGCAGGGCAAACTCAGCCTGGAACCACAGGATCAGAGAATCACAGAAACACAGAATTACGGGATGGCAGGATCACAAAAACAGAATCACAGGACCATGAGATCCCAGGAACAGAGAATCACAGGATCATGGGATCACAGGCCCACAGGATCCCAGGAACAGAGAATCACGGGATCATGGAATCACAGGATTAAAGAGTCACAGGATCATGGGACCACAGGATCATGTAGTTCCAAAACCAGAGAATCACAGGAACAAGGAATCACAGCATTATGGGGTCACAGAATCATGGGATCACAGGAACAGAGAATCACAGGATCAAAGGACCACAGGATCACGGAATCAGAGAATCACTGAGACATGGACTGGTTTGGGTGGGAAGAGACCTCAAAGCCCACCCAGATCCACCCCCTGCCATGGGCAGGGACACCTCCCACTATCCCAGGCTGCTCCAAGCCCCAGTGTCCAACCTGGCATTGGACACTTCCTGTGAGGGTGGGGAGGCCCTGGCACAGATTCCCAGAGAAGCTGTGGCTGCCTCTGGAGCCCTGGAAGTGCCCAAGACCAGGCTGGACAGGGCTTGGAGCAATCCAGGATAGGTGAAGGTGTCCCTGCCATGGAAAAGGGGTGAAATGGGATGGGATTTAATGTCCCTCCCCACCCAAACCATTCTGGCATTCCATGAATTGTCAAATCAAGGAAAAAGTGGGAAAAGCGTGGAATTTGTTGACACAACAAACTGAGCTATGGTTTGGGAGCTCATAACACTCAGGAAGAACCAGAGTGTTCCTCATCTCTGAGTGTGCAATGAATGGTGTTGGAATTGGCTGAGCTCTTTCTGTACTTCCATTTATCCGTGTGCTGCTGCCCTCATGAGCTGGCACAGCTCTGGCTGACACTTTGCCAACTTCCTTGGATATCCCAAGGGGAAAGGGAAGGAAGGAAAGGTTAAGTAGGAAAATCACTGGGTCTCTTTCCTTCCTTCCTGATGCCAGCAGAAATTCCACAACATTTCCCCACGTCAGCTTTTCCAAGTGCTCCATCCTTCAGGACTGACTTTCAAGAGAAGATCACGGAGCAGGGCTGGTCCAGTAATGTTGGAATAATTTAAACCTGAATTGCCAGTGTGAAATGGAGATGGCAGAAACTGCTGGTGACAATGACATAAACAGGAACATTTCTCTGCAATTTCCATAATGAGATCCCTCAGTCACTTAAAATAGGAATGTAAAACGATTTGGAAGAGGGTAACAGATGAATCTGTCCTTGGACACTCGTGTCCTCCCCGTGTCACCTGTCCCCTCTGATCACCTGGGTCCTCTCTGGGTCACCTGTGTCCCTCCCATGTCACCTGGGTTCCTTCATCTCACTCTACCCCCGTGTCACTTGGGTCCTCTCATGTCGCCGGTCCCTGTGTCCAAGGACAGGAATCCAGGAATCCCACACTCCAGTCCAAAGTTCTCACAATCTAAACAGCTCCAGTTGGATAAGAGGAATCCTACTTCCAGGCTGGAATTTCAGGGCCCGCCCACCACTAACATGATCCTACCTGGAATCAAGATTTGCAATCTGCTGCCTTCAGAAAACCTGTTTTTCTGAGTTTTTTAGACATTCTGGACACAAATAAATTCAGAGAATCATGGAATGGTTTGGGTTGGAAGGATCTTAAAGCTCATGCCATCCCATCCCTGCCATGGGCAGGGACACCTTCCACTATCCCAGATTGCTCCAAGCCTCATCCAACCTGACCCTGGACACTTCCAGGGATCCAGGGGCAGCCACAGCTTCTCCAGGCATGAAATAAAAATTTAGAAGGCACCTTGAACATCCTCTTGCTTCTGTACCAAGGCCATTTTTAGCCACCAAAGCCACTGCTCCTCTGCTGCCTTCCCCAGCAGCAGCCTTTGCCTGGCTTATTTAAACCCCCAGGCTGTGAGGACTCGAGGAGAAACGGGAAACAGTTCCCACGTGGCTTCCTCGGGACACATTTGCAGCTGCTGGAAAAGCTGCTGGGAGCAGCAAGCTGGTCCTGCCCCGGGCAAAGCTTCTCCTGGAGAAGCAGCTGCAGGGAGAACTCGACAAGGTGCAGCTCATCTCTATTCCAGTGACATTTCCAGGACAGCAAAGTGACTTTTTTCCCCCCCAAGGCGAAGTGGCTTCTGACACGAGGGTTTCCTTCATCAGCCTGCCAAGCTGGGAGCCAAATTTATCCGGAATCTTTTTCATCCTGCTTTGTACCTCACCCTGAAGTCCTCACCTTCGTGGAGAGGGTTTGGATGCCCCCCCGGGCAATTTGTTAACGCTCTGTTAATGCCAATTACATCAGCCCCTAAGTGGGGAGGATAAAGGGAGTTGTTTCGTGGAAAGGGGAATGTGGGAAGGCACATTCCCACCGCATCCAGGAAAAGCAACGAGCTCCTGGCGGCTGAAGGGCAGTAAATAAAGAATGCAGGGAAAGCAGGTTGGGGTTTAATTGCTCATCTGGCACCAGCCGGTGATGGGAAGGGCTGGCGTGAACACCTGCAGGAAATGGGGTGGGATGATGGGATGACTCCACAGCTCCATCTCTTCCCACCAACGGGCCTGCTGGAATGAGTGATGCTAATGAAGATGTGAGGAGAGAGCTGCAGCTCCCGAGAAATCCTCTGGAATTGGAGAAAGCTCCCGTAAAGAACCAAATCCAGCCGAGCGAGCCGTGAGCATGAGGAGTTTTCTGTGACTGATTTAATCAAAAAACATCCAGGGACACAATCCTGGGAAGGACCAGAGCAGCCCCAGGGGCTGGGTCCATCAGGCTGTTGGGATTTCTTCCCTAAAATCCCTGTCCTCAGAGCCTGGGAGCTGCTCCAGTCTGAGGAGAAGGAAATGTGACATTATTCTGGAGGTACCTGGTGAATGCCTTGGGATTGAGACCCTAGAGCAGCTCAAGGGGCTGCCCTCACCTCCCACTTGGCCCTTTAACCCCCCAGTTCTGCATGGAAAAGACAGAAAACACAAATCAGACACCATTTCAAACCAGCAAACGGGATCACAGGCCTGGGGCCTGCCTCTGTTCACATTCCCAAAGCTGGCAGAGCAATGGGATTGGAGCTAATGAGCTAATTGGGAAAATTTCCCTTGGCTCTGCCACCAAAAGCTTGATGTGCTCTGATCAGCTGCTCCTCCAAAGCAGATTGGGAAAAACTGGAACCTGCTGGAGTCTTCCTGGCTTTGAGTTCAGCTGTGGGAGCCCACAGGAGTCAGGGATTTGGGATCAGTGCAGTTCCTGCCTCAAGGGCTGGTGTTCCTGATGTTCCTTCCTTCCATTGCTGCCTTGTTGGAATTCTTTGTTTTCTTCCCTCCTGGATGAATCATCTTTTCCAAATGGCTTGTGAGGAGAAACCATTTCTACCCAAACTTGTCTCGTTCTTCTCAAACCTTTAATTGCCATGGTTACCTGTCAGGGAGCCCCAGTGGATGCAACCAGCAGAAAATTGGGAAATAATTCCTGTTCCTCCTGGATTATAAAAATATCTCTCCTGATTCCTTCTTCCCAAGGCTCATTTTTCCATTGATTCTTGTTTGTGTTTATCCCAAGAGACTCCTGGTTCTTCACTTGGCAATATGAAAGGAATTCTTTCCTGGGAGGGTAGGGAGGGGATGGAATGGAATTCCCAGATTTGCTGTGGCTGCCCCTGGATCCCTGGCAGTGCCCAAGGCCAGGTTGGACACTGGGGCTCGGAGCAGCCTGGGACAGTGGGAGGTGTCCCTGCCCATGGAATTGCATGAGATTTATGGTCCTTCTATCCCAAACCATTCCATGATTCCACAATCTTCCACCAATTCCAAATGTTCCAGAGGCAGCCTGGACAATAAATCAGAGTTTCCAACCTCCAGCACAGGAATTGACTCAAAACACATCAATTATCCTAGGCCTTTTATCCAGGGAACAGCACAGGCAGCAAGAGAACCCCTGATTGAGCAGTGCAGCTTAAATCCAAATAATCAAAAGGAATTCACTGCTCCCTTTAAATATATATAATTCCATCTTGGAAAGGATAAAAATCAGAGAGCTAATTTGGGAATTTACGGCCTGCACATCAAAGCCACAGGTGTGGAAATGCTCATTATTCAGCGGAGTGATGAGCAGGTAGAAATTATGTCCCCAAAATCTTCATCTCCATATACCCAAAATTCAGAAATTCTGGCTTTTGGGGATGGCTTTGTCTTGCTCTAATATTAGTGATGTAACAGCCATAAACTAAGTGTAATAAAAGGGAATTTCTTACCATAATTAATACCAGAACTTGTTTATTTAAACTACGTTTAAATGTTGGGGATGTCTTGCTGGTGAACAGTAAATCCTTTTGCTAAATAACACTTCACCTAAGGATGCAGACTGAGCATTTGCCCACAGATTTTTCCCTATAAAAGGAAATATTTTGATTAAGGATGTATTTGCCGTGGCTCAGTTTCTTATTTGTTATTATGAAGGGGGGAAAAAAAATCAGCATTTCCTGGCTGTGGGTGATGACAACGCTGCTCGACGGAGAATGGATCTGGTAATCCCAAGCTTTCCTGAGGCTGAACCAGGATTAACTTTAAACAAACCAGATTTCCTGGCCAGATAAGGGGTAAATCAACAGTGGTATGGGGAAGCTGAGTTTATTAACAACTCCATGGAAAATCAGTGCTGTTCTTCCAGAGCCAAGGAAGTCACAGCCACCTGAGCCCCTCTGTCAGTGAGTGACACAATAATTTACAGCCTTTTGTAACCCCAGGGCTGGGCCTGGCTCTTCTGAGGTCCCAGTTCTGCTCCTCCAAGTAATTCAGATATTCAGTGTCCCCAGGAACTGGTGACAGTGCTGGGCACCAGCCCAGGTGGGCCAGAGGCCAAAGGCTGCTGGGCTGGATTGGGAATTGTGCGGGAGCAGGGCAGGGATTGCCCTGATTGTCCCCTGGACTGGAACTGTGAGGGACCTCAAATCCTGGGGACAGCTCTGGGCCCCTCCTGACAAGAAGGACATGGAGGGGCTGGAGCATGTCCAGGGGTGGGACTGCAGGGATTCCAGTCTGTCCTAACCCTTTCCATGAAGAAATTCCTCCTAATATCCAGTTCCAACTTCTCCTGAGGCCCTTCCCTCTCCTCCTGTCCCTGTTCCCTGGCAGCAGAGCCCGACCCCCCCTCACTGCCCCTCCTGGCAGGGAGTTGTGCAGAGCCACAAGGTCCCCCCTGAGCCTCCTTTGCTCCAGGCTGAGCCCCTTTCCCAGCTCCCTCAGGAATTCTCCAGACCCTTCCCAGCTCCATTCCCTGCCCTGGCCATGCTCCAGCCCTTCCAGGTCCTTCCTCTCATGGGATGCCACAGAGTCACATTCCTGGACATTTTTAATGTCATTCCCCAGGCAAGAGGCATCCACAGTGTCTGTAATGGAAGAAGAGATCAGGAATGAGGGTCTGGAAGTTCTCCTTGTTGCAATTTCACATCCAGAGCTTTGGGCCACGTCGCTCCAGTTGGGAAAGCTGGTAGAAATCTTTGGATTCTCGTTTGTTGTGGATATCACGAAGAACATCCAACAGAATTGAGAAGCTGTGGCTGCCCCTGGATCCCTGGCAGTGTCCAAAGCCAGGTTGGATGGGGCTTGGAGCAACCTGGGATAGTGGAAGGTGTTCCTGGATGGAAATGGATGGGATTTAAGGCCCTTCCAACCCAAACCATTCCACAATTCTCCTCACATCCACAAAGGCTGCTCCTTTAGGAGCTGTGTTGGCCCCAGAGCCAACTTAATTTACTCCAAAACCTAAATTCCACTTGAAAAAGCCTCTCCAGAACTGAAATCCAGGCTTTTTTTCCCCTCAGGAACCCAACTGCAAACAGGCCTGAAGTGCTTTAAGAAGACTCCTGCAAAGCTTCTGCTCAGCCTGGAGAATGTTTGGGGTTTGGAGCTGCCCCCAGGATTTGAGGTCCCTCATCCCCTCCTGGTGCTCCAGCCCCTTCCCCAGCTCCATTTTCCCATCACATTCCCATGGGTTTTGAACACCTCCAGGGATTCCTCCAATTCTTCACCACACTTCCAATGAAGATTTTTTTTCCTTTTATCCCAACTCCCCCTCCCCTGGTGCAACTCGAGGCTTTTTTTCCTTGTCCCACCTTTCAACAAGAGGTGCAAGAACCTGGATTTTCCCTGCTGTGCCCAACCTTTCCCTGGCTGTCTATTTATCCATAAAAAGAGCCAGAGAAAGATGTGGGGAAAAGCCAAAAAACTCCAAAGCATCAACAGCTGAAAGCTTCAATCCATAAATCAAAGTTGTTTCCGCTCCATTTGCTGCACACACAACGCTGAAAATTCAATTTTTCCCTTGTGGAACACGAGGTCGTTCACGAGGCCTTTCTGTGACGTTTGGTTCCTCTTTTTCCATGGAGTGAGGCTGGAATTTGCCCTGGGAATGCTGGTGATCGTTGGAGCCATGTGAAATGTTCTTCATTCCATGCTCATTGTTAGAAAAGAGACTTTTACCTGAGAATGGGTTTGTTCAGCACAGAGCTGGAAGCAATGGAAAAAAGAGGGAAAATGGGATCTCAGGGAAGAAATGGGAACAGCTCTTGGCAGAGAAATATTCCCTGACCCCCAACTTTGAGCTGCACAGTGATGGGAGGGGCAAAGAAGAGATGAAAAATTTGTAAAGCGAATTATTTGGAGCATCCCCAGCCCCAAAACTCCCAACATTCTGGGGAAAACAGCCTCAAACAGAGGCTCTGCCACCAAGAAATAAACATATTTTTTATATTTTATATATTTTTAATATTTTTTTATTTTTCTCTATTTCTTATATTTTTATATATTATCTCTTCTTAAATTTTAGATTCCTNTTTTTTTTTTTTTAATATCGCCTTTCCCTCTGTGGCTTAATGGATTGGTTTATTTCACATGACAAATTGGGATTGAAAAGATTTCTGAAAGCCTCACACCCAACAAAATAAAATGTGGTTTTAAATTGGAGATGGAAAGGAATTGGATTTCCTGGGAATGTGGGAAGATTGTGGATGTTATCCATCAGTGTTTTATTTTAAATTTTGGAGGGAAGGGAATTACAGCATTCTTTGTCGATTTTATTGGAAAAAGAGTTCTAACAAATATTTTGCAATTTTTGGGGGGGTTTTCCTTTAAAAAGTGGATTGAGGTGTGGGATTTTTGGTGATGAAGGCTATAAATAAAAACTGGGATTCAGCTGGCTCGGATGCCCTGGAATTTTGGCTCTGTTGCACCCCAGGCTGCTGGAGCCTGAGCTCCCCTTTCCATTCAGAAGCCAAATATTTGGAATTAATTCCATGTTTCATCCCAATCATTCTGGTGACTGATTCTGGGAATACTCAGAAGATCAGGACGAAAAATCCATTTGATTATCCTGTGTCTTTGGAATTCTGCTGCACCAGAAATGCAAAATAGAAGGAGACTGTCTGAAAAAGCTGCATTTTCCTCGTAAATCCCCTCATTGGGGGTGTTGATGTGTGGGATCACGTCCTCTCCCTAAAACCCAAGCACTGAACATAAAAATTATATTATTTTATGGATTTCAAATGAAACACTGGCAGATTTTCTATCATAAATTGTCTCATTTCCTCTCATAAATCCAAAATGTTCAGCAGAACGTTAAGAAAATTCTGATTTTTTCTCCTATTTTTTATTTGGTTTTTTATACTGTGACACAATTGCTTTTTTTTTTTTTTTTAACTGGCTATTGGGCATAAAAAAGAGATGTGTAATATTCCTTTTATTTCAGATATAATCACATACTTCCACAAAAATAAAGCAGAATAAACCACCCACCACCCACAGAAATAATTTAAATTGGGGGTTTTTCAGTAACTTTTTTTTGCTGTTAACAATTCTCATCCATGGAAAATATTTGATCCCTCAAGCAGGACCTGACCTCCCTAAAATCCTTCAAAACCTTAAAAATCTGAGGAATTCAAGGCACCATAATCAGGCACGAGGAGATTCAAGGATTTCCCTTTGATGTGAAATGGGAATGAGGATGGAGATGTTGGAGAACGATTTTTTTTCCCAATTTTTTATTTCTCCAAATCATGGCAACAAAACCCAGATGTAAGAAGTCTCTTTTATTAAAACTCATCCATTTTTAAAAGATTTAATATCTGGATTTTTAATATCTGATGTTATTTAATGGCCTGATTTCCTGAGCATGAGGAAACTTCTGGTTGCCAAAATTCCGCAGTAAAATTCCGGATGCAGAGGAATTTTATCCTTAAACCTGGGACTAAAAGGATTGGCTTGGCTTCCTCATTTCCATATTTTTTAGACATGGAAGAGTGGAAGAAGAAGAGATATTTTTATATTTCATTATTTATGGAAAATATAGAACATATTGAGCCGATCCAAGCTTTTCCTATGTGGAGAATCGCAGGAGCTCAGGGATGTGTGTCCCAAAATTCCAGATTGAGCCATCTGGGGATTGCTGGGAATATTCAGTGGGAAAACCAGGGTATGGCTGGAGAAGGGGCCATGTGGAGGTGGGAATTTTCTGGGAATGTCATCCCTGTTCTGGCACCGGGGTGGGAATGAATTTGGAAAGTGCCCAAGGACTGGAGGGGTATCGAGACCATCCCAAACCCCCAGAGCCTCCAACCCATCCCCAGAAAGGTCTGGAAGAACAATCTGAGCCAAGAACTGATTTTTTCTCCAGGTTATGGAAAACTCATCCCTAAAATGGTGCCCCCAAATCCCAGGAGGAGCCCCAGGACCCTGCACATCCCCTCAGCTGGATCAGCACTGGAAATCTCCCTTTATCCCATTTTCCCTCTCTCTGTTCCCTTTATCCAAACCCCACTTCCATGGGCTCATCCCAGGAGATCAAGGACAATCCCACACCAATTTCCACACCAAATTCATAATTTATTAATGAATCTTTAGAATCCTTTCCAGATCCTCTGATTTTTATCATTCCTTTTCCACCACAAGCACCAGCATTCCCACATATTCCCTTCCCTATTGGAATGGGACACCACTGTGGGATTTCTCCTAAATTTATCCACTTTTCTGGGTTCACCCTGATATTTTCTGGAGGGACAACCCTGAAAACCAACCGAGGCAAATTCCAGCTGAATCCTCTCCCTGTGCATTTATTTAAAGACAGGAAAGTTCTGCTGGAGAGTTACAAAAGGAGGGAAATTACAGACTAATCGTTAATTAGGAGTTTCTTTCCAGGCTTAATGATATTCCTGCAAGAATTTGGGGCACTGATTGGTGCTGCTGTGCTCCTGGTCCTAAAAAAAGCTTGGGATAAGCTGCCAGGAGAGGGAAGACACCCTTGGAGCGTGGCAGGTGGGTGGGCGGAGGGATGGGATGGGATGGGAAGAGCAGGAGGGAATTTCAGGAGAGGAGCAGGAGCTGTGGAGGTGGAGGAGGAGAAAACAATCATGAGAGAGGCTCAGGGAGAGGCAGAAATTTGGGATGATATTGGAAAGAATTTTGGGGGGTTTCTATCTCAATAAATATTTAGGAAAGTTTTTCCCAGGTGATTATTTTTTCCTATATAAAAAATTGTATTTATTCACTTTTACTGTACTGTCAGGCAGGCAGAGGTCTGTGGGCAGCCTTGAGTGGGAACCCAGGGATAAAAGGGAAAGGAATTCCCAGCCAGGAGGATTTTCCAAGGTTTCCTTGTGGTGAGAATGTATTATGGAGTAATCCAGGCAGGGAAACGAAGCTTTTCCACAGCATTTATGGGATGAAACCTCCAGGTTAAGAACCTTAAAACCAGGGAGAAACTTGAATTTATTATTAAATATTGAATATCCACTGGAACGTTCTTGGACAAAACCTCTTTTAATTCCATCCATCTCTTGCTAAGGGTGCTCAACACGTTGAAAATGTTTTCTCAGGAAGATGGGAATTCTATCCCGGGATTCCAGGATCCAATGGAAGGAGCATTCCCAGGCCCATACCTTAAAAACCTTAATCCCTTAAACCATCTTATTCCCAGAGACAGGGAGGCTGTAGCTTTGATCCCATTCCTCTCCATCCCAGGAAAAGACTCCTGGCCCATTCCACCTCCCCATCTCAAATTAATTGGGAAACATCCACAATTTCATTGGGAAATCAGCTGGATCCGTAGCAGGGCCAGCAAAGCAGCTGTGGGCACAGTCAGATCTGGGCTCCTCATTTGGGGGATTCCTTCTCCCCCAGATTTTGGGAATACATAATTAAATTCTCTTCCCTCATTCCTCATCCTGTGGTTGCATCACAGGAGCTGGGGACAGACCTGGAACTCTCCAAAATCCGTTGGGAGATGGATTCCTACACCAGCAAAAATCAGGTGTAAATCCAGAGCAGGTTTGCATTCTCAGGGGTGTAATTTTTACTGGGATAAACTCTGATTTCAAAGCTGCTCCAACCCTCACTCCACAATCAGAGAAAACAAAATTTCTCAACCCAAAATTAAACCCAGCACATGAAAAATCAGATTTTGAACCTTTCTTTGTGCCATGCAGGGGATTTTATCACCATTTTCTGTGTGGAAAATGGAAGTTTTTATCATCTTGGATGCAGTGAGAGCCCGATGATGTTTCCACAGGCTCAGCACAGGAAAAGCAGAATTAATCTTCTGTTCCTCTTCTTTTCCAAGGGAGTCTGAGCTCATTTTGGTCTCCACAACTCTGACAGAGCAGAACTGCAAAGAGAAGCCAATTCTGATCACGCTTTCCAGAGGCAAAAGAAGAGGAAGAAAATGGGAAGGAGAGAAAATAGGAAGAAAACTATAGATGTTGCTTTATCTCGTGATTCCCAGTGACTGGGAGGATTTCTTACTCTTTAATTAAGCACTTTATTAATTAAATAAACTCCAATAATCCCCACATTGATCATCAACATGCAACTTTTTATTATTATTATTATTATTATTACATTGATTATGACATCATCATGGCGCAAATAAAACCCTCCAAAATGTGAAATTCTGATTTTGGCTTTGGGATGGTGCAGGAAGATCAGCCCCTACAGAAAGATGCTCCCAAATCTCCCACGGATTCCGCCTCTCTTGGATGAGTTTTCTCATTTCCATTGTCCTGTGAATTTGCTGACCTTAAGAAGGGATTTTCTATGCAAATTCTGACCTAATCTGCACGGGAAGGAGCCCAGGGTTGGGCAAATGTTGGAGGCTGGATCAGGATGATTTCATCCCCCTGGCCTGGCCAGCAGAGGAGATAATCCTTGGGAACAGCATTCCCAACCTAAAACCCTCTGGCAATTCTGGAGCTGGTATTAACAGCCCTTGGACTGGGTCCCTGCAGCCTCTGGCATTTCTGCAGTGGTGGCAGAAAGGAAAATGGAAAAGGTCCAGGATTTCTTTGGAGTAAGGAGGAAATTTTAAAAGCTGATTTTAGCGGTGGAATAACTGACGGGGAAGAACTTTTTAGCTGTGTTGGTGTAACAGGAATGGTTTTAAAACAAAAGACTGTTGATTTAAATTAGATTAGATTAGATTAAATTAGATTAGATTAGATTAGATTAGATTATTTTAAGGAAGAAGTTTGACACAATGACGGTGGTAAAACATCGGCACAACTTGGAATTGTAAAATCACGGAGTTATAGAATCATGGAAAATCCTCCATTCCAACCCCATTCCATGGGCAGGGACACCTCCCACTGTCCCAGGCTGCTCCAAGCCCCAGTGTCCAACCTGGCCTTGGGCACTGCCAGGGATCCAGGGGCAGCCACAGCAAATCTGGGAATTCCAGCCCAACCCCTTCCCATCCTCAGTCAAAAATTCCTTCCCAATATCCAACCTAAATCTCCCTTCCTTCAGCTTAAAGCCATTCCCTGTGTCCTGTCCCTCCATCCCTTGTCCCCAGTCCCTCTCCAGCTCTCCTGGAGCCCCTTTAGGCCCTGCAAGGGGCTCTGAGCTCTCCCTGGAGTCTTCTCCTCTCCAGCTGAACATTCCCAGCTCTCCCAGACTGGCTCCAGAGCAGCTCCAACCCTCGGAGAAGCTCTGTGGTCTCCACATCTTTCCCAGAGCTGGACAGAGTTCTCCAGGCCAGGTTTGAAAAGCTCAGCATGAGCAAAGTAAAGTGAAACAAACATTAAATAAATTCGTCCTGGAGGCTCCAGGCAAGGTCACTCTGGGCAAACCGAGGGAAGTGCTCTGGGGAAATTCCCAGGACAGGTCTGAGCACAGCAACCTCTTGAGGACAGCACAGCTCCCAAAATTGGGAGAGCTTTGTGGATTCAGGAATGTGGGCAGGAATTTTCATCCCATGTGGACCAACTCTTTCTCTCCAGCCCAGAGCACCCACAGCTCCCTCATGGAAAAACAGAGCAGGAACAGAGCTGAGGGACAACGTAAAAAAAGCAGAAAAAAACCCCTAATTTCCCTGATAAACACAAACCAACTCATTCCTGCCTCGTCATTCCCCAACCATGGGAATGTGTTTTGCTTTTTCCAGCAATTTCCAAGCCAGAGGCTGCCTCTGACCTTTATTTGTGCCCCCTGTTTGTGTAACGAGCCCACTTTGAGCCCAACCACGCTCCCAGAAAATGAAGTTTGGCCCATGCCAGGGTGTTTATATTTAGATATCCCAGAGGCACTGAGCAGGTTGCTGATTTTCTGTGGAAATTCTCTTCCCAGACAAATGGATCTGCATCACTTGCACAGGGGATGATTAAACCCCCAGCCCTGTAAGGGAGAATATGAGCCAGGTTTAACAAAGCTCACACCAAACCCTGGCTTGTAGCCATGACTGCTGCCCACCCAAGGGAAATTGTCTTTATGCTGCTTGTTTCATCAAAAAAAAAGGAAGTTTTAAGGGGAAAAAAAAGGGAGTTTGGGTAGTGTTTCCTGTGAATTTTTTATCTGTGGTGGAAATTAAAGCAGCAGCACAGGGAGGGAAAACCTCATGAGAAAATCCACCCCAAAGCATAAAAGTAAAGGGGTTCTGGGGCTGAGTTTCAGCTTGAAAGGAAATACTTTAAGCACAGAATTCCAGGATGGTTTGGGTTGGGAAGGAGCTTAAAGCTCATCTCATTCCAAGCCCTGCCATGGAAAAGAACATCTTCCACTATCCCAGTGGGAGAGCTGGGAATGTTCACCTGGAGAAGAGAAGGTTCCAGGGAGAGCTCAGAGCCCCTTGCAGGGCCTAAAGGGGCTCCAGGAGAGCTGGAGAGGGACTGGGGACAAGGGATGGAGGGACAGGACACAGGGAATGGCTTTAAGCTGGAAAAGGGGAGATTTGGGTCGGGTATTGGGAATTCCAGCCAAAATTCCCCAGTTAACTTAAATTATCTCCCAGTGATCGTGCAGAGTTTGCTGCTTGTATCCAGTGACATTTTCTTAACTAATTCCTACTTCTCCCAGGTTTCTCTCCCCAGCATTCCCACCCTGTGCCTGAAATCCTTGTCCAAACACTCCTGGAGCTCTGGAAGAGTTGGATATCTTGGATGTCCAAGTCCATTTCCCTCTGGAGCAGCCTGAAGAATTTGGACACTTGGGAAACCGTGGGGTGAGCTGAGTCAGGATCCAAGTCTTGTTTCCTGCTGGAATTTTGGAATATTAGAAGTTGAAAATTACCTGGGAGAGAGCAGAGGACATTGAGTGTTGATTTACTCAGTCCAGCCAAGCCTTGAGGCAGGAGAAGTGGGAAGAGACTCATTCCCAGCTTCCAGGGAATGTCCCAGCTCCCATCAGCTGGACACAAGGATGGATCTGCTCAGCTCAGCCACCTCCAGGCTCTTCCAGGACTGCTGTGCCTGTTCCCAAAGCTGGACAGCAGCAGTTTGGGGTTGGAATGACTTCAGTGGAAGCAAGGTGGAGTTTAGGAGTAAATCCATGTTTTTTCAGGATCCAAGGAAGCAGCCTGGGGTGAATTCGAGGGCATCTTGTTTTCCTGAATTTTCCCTGTGCTCTTTGCTCTGCTCTGCTCTCAAAGAAAAAGTTCCTCTATACTTTTTTTGACAATGCTGGAAAGGGAGAAATCCTGAAGCTTTCAGATCTCCAGGACCTTAATAGCAAACAGCAAAACCACAGGGGTGGGAAAACCTCTCCGTGCTCCTTAAACAGCATCCCTGCAGGGCTGGGATTGCAGGATTCACCTCCATCCCACGGGCTGCTCCTTCCCACAAACAAGATTCCCAAGGAAGAGCTCAGGACTAAATCCATGTTTTTTCAGGCATGCTGGATCCAAGGAAGCAGCCTGGGGTGAATCCAAGGGTGTCCTGTTTTCCTGAATTTTCTCTGTGCTCTTTGCTCTGTTCTGCTCTGCTCTGCTCTCAAAGCAAAAGTTCCTCTTTACTTTTTTTTTTTTTTTGGGACAAATCCTGAAACTTTCAGATCCTTTTAGGGCCTCAACAATGAACAGCAAAGCCACAGGGCCGGGAAAACCTCTCCCTGCTCCTTAAACATCCCTAATCCCATCCCTGCAGGGCTGGGATTGCAGGATTCACCTCCATCCCATGGGCTGCTCCTTCCCAGGAACAAGATTCCCGAGGCTTTCAGATGCTCATTTTCTCCCTCCTCATCCGAGATGACACTAATGGAGCAAGCTCAGGGCAGGGAATTCGCTGCTCCCTGAGCTCCCCGAGCCTTCAGGAGGTCTCAGCTGTGGGAAGGAT
The DNA here is from genome assembly GCA_013400775.1 of Chaetops frenatus. NCBI lineage: Eukaryota > Metazoa > Chordata > Aves > Passeriformes > Picathartidae > Chaetops > Chaetops frenatus. The sequence continues at coordinate 259,800 of VZTR01006517.1, read as the reverse complement.
GGATTCCACTAATGGAGTTTCCCTGTTTATTTGATTCCAGGTTGGATAAACCCACAGGCGGGGTTTCTAAGTCATCACTCCCCTCTCTTCCCGTCGGAAAACGCCGAGTTCTGCTCCCCAGCTCCCAACTCCATTAACTCGTTCCCAACTTTTCTCCTTTCCAGCTGCAGCTGGGCTTTCCATTTTCTGGCTCCTGGTACTTCCTAGGACTGCTCCAGATGGAAAAACACTCCAGGGATGGGTGGAAAAGGCCTTTGGAGTCGGGAATGAGTGACAAGGCCGTGGGTGGGAGGTGACCTTGGGTACCTGTCGAGACACTGGGGTAGAGATGGGACCACTTTTTTATGGTTTTAAAGCTTGATTTATTGCTTCCTTCCCATGAAGGCTCAGGAATGCCTTCACAGAGGACTGCAGAGGTCAGCCATGTCCGGAATGGTCACAAGACTGCAGGGTACAAGGCCTCTTAAAGGTTAATTGGCCAATAGATAATTGCCACATATATATTGTTTTGATTTCTTCACCAATAGTTAATTAAACTTGTATCACGCATCTGCTGCATTGGGGAATTTTCCACCCAGTCATGTGTTGATCTACAGTTCTATATTGCTCCATTGCTACATTTTGAACTTTCAGCTTTATTCTATAACTACTTCTATATCTGAACTTCAAACTTCAAAACTTTCTGATCTTGGGATTCCGACAGGTACCCTCAATCCTGACTTTGCAGCACTCCAAGCCCTCCATGGGGCTGGTTCCAGCCCCAGATCTCCTCTGCCCTGTCCTTATCCACCCACCTAAATCATATTCCCAGGCAAATCATGGATGGACATGGAATAAATCATTCCCTCGAGTCCAACGGGAACCTGGGAAATTTTGCACCGCTCTTTCCTCCCTGGGGGTTGTGTTTTCCATGGAATTTTTGAGCACAGATTTTGCCTGAGACTGGTAAAATGCAATTTTTAATGATAAATCTGACTGGATATCAGGTTGGGTGAGGCTTGGAGGAATCTGGGAGTGTGGAAGGTGTCCTTGCCCATGGGAATGAGATGGGATTTAAGGTCCTTCCCAACCCAAATCAGTCTGGAATTCAATCCAACATCACAGCAGTCACATGGACAGCTCAAGAAATCCAGTTCTATCCCAATCCATCCTCACCCTCACCCCAAAGGATCCCAGAGCCTAAATCTGGGAGGAAGCAAGAATTGTGGGGCCATTTTTCCAGCTCAGTTCAGAGTAATTAAGGTTCGTTGATGCATAATTAATATGCAGCTTAATTGAATTTTTTCTCCAAATCCCTGCTCCAAAAATGTGGAAAAGCTGATCCTGTATGGACATCAGTGAACGAAAAGTGTCCCAAACCTTTTTTTTTTTTTTTTTGCTTCCAGCCCAATTCCAGTGATTTCAGACAAACTCAATCCCAACATATTTGAACAGCAATAAAAATGGGATTCCACTTCCCACATTTTTAGGACATTTTTTATTCATTATACGTTTATTCAGGAAAAACTAAACATGGAATTAATGTCAAACCACACAGGAAGTCGGCATTCCTTCAGCAACAGCCACATGGAAAACGCTGTCCCAGGAAAATAAAGAAGGGAAGAGCTGTGGGGCCATTTTTCCAGCTCAATTCAGAATAATTAAGGTTCACTGAGGCATAATTAATATGCAGCTTAATTGAAGTGGTTTTTTTCCAAGTCCCTGCTCCAAACATGTGGAAAAGCTGATCCTGAACCGACATCAGTGAGGGAAACTTTTTGTCTGCTTCCAGCCCAATTCCAGTGATTCCAAAGAGATTTAATCCAAATTTATTTGAGTGGCAATAAAAATGGGATTCCACTTCCTACCTTTTTAGGAATTTTTTATCCATTTCACAGTTTATTCAGGAAAAATTTCACATGGATTTAATGACAAACCAGCTCAGCTGATTTATCTTTTCCACGGATTTCACAGACACTCTGTGAACCCCCACTTCCTGAGGCAGCACCTTTTTATTTCTGCATGAGCAAAACTGTCATAAAACCTCATTTTTTTCCTCCAGGCAAATGAAATGTGACCCAGGCAGTCAAATGCCAGCTCCCCTTGTCTATTTTCAGTGTTTCAGGTGTGCACCCATCACATTTTAACAGTTCACAGCATTTTTACTCTGCTGGAATTTCTTATTTCAAGGGGAGACGGAGCTGACAAAATCTGAGGAGTCTCTGTGTTGATAGAGATAAAATAATGGCAATTTACTGGCTGCATTCCTATAGGAAATATTCCATTAAAATTAAAAAATGGGTGGTCAGAGGGTGCTTTATCCAGCTGCATCTTGGGTGGAATGAGATGAGCTTTCCCACCCAAACCATTCTGGGATTCTCTGAGATAAAGGAAGAGGACAATAAAATAAATAAAATGCCTCTAAATATGAGGAGAATCAATATTTCTCCATCAGGAGAAGCAGAAATTAAATCATCACCTCCAGATTCCATTTGGGTTTTGGAAAAACTCCTCAAACTGCAATTCCAGGGAGCTGAGCTGGTGAATATTTGCTGAAGCAGATGAACAATCAGCCCTGGGAGCAGAGCAGGAATAAGGAATATTTTGACGGACCCAGACATTTTGTTCTGTTCCCACATCCCTGTGATTTCCACTCCTGAGTGAACTCGTCGATCTCAGGCCCCAGCGAGGGGCCCTGGAAGCTCCAGGTGGATCAGAGCTTTTATTTATCACAAATACAACCCAGAAATCAATTCCTGCCAGGGAAAACTCTCCTTGCAAACCTGAGAACTGCTCTAAAAGGAGCTGAGGAGCCCCAGGAGAGCTGGGTTTTCCTGCTGAACCCCCTGAATTTTGAAGCCCTTCAAAATTCCTTTAATGCCCAGAACAATCATTTGGGAAAAAAGAAAGGAAAAAGGAAAAAATACAGAGAAAAAAACCCAAATAATCTGGGGTTTTTTCAGGATTTTCAACTATGCAGTAGTTTGCTGGGACAATTCACACCAGGAATTTCCAGGAATTCCCTCAGACCATAGTGTTGGGTCAGTCTTGGTGTGCAGAATAAATCTGGAGCCTCATTTGGGAGAAAGCTGGGGGAAAGATGGGAGAAATCCATGTCCAAAATTCCCATCAGGATGAACAGAGAAAGGAATTTCTGTCCTGGACACTTCCTGTGGCCTCTTGTTTCCTCCCAGGGTTTCTGAGTTGCAGTAATGAAGTTCCTGCAGCTTCATCCAATCGATTTCCAGGATGGATTTCAAGATCAGATCTTGGAATGAACATCAGCTCTCCCTGTGGTTAATGCAGTGCCTGAACTCTGGGATTCTCCGTGCTCTCCCAGGAGGTTGAACTCCAGAAAATTTCAATTAATATACAAAATAAAGCCAGGACTGTGGGGTAAGTCAGCCATGTGATAAAGGCTGGATTTTCCCTAACTCCGATGGAATGATCATGGATAACGCAAAGCATCTTGGATCCTTGCCTTGCCAGTTGGGAAGATGCACAAACTCTTGCTAAAAAAAAAGGTTAAAAATCAAATTTTAGCACTAAATGATATTAAATCTCATCCAATTCCAGCATCTTCCATGGGCAGGGACACCCCCCACTGTCCCAGGCTGCTCCAAGCCCCAGTGTCCAACCTGGCCTTGGGCACTGCCAGGGATCCAGGGACAGCCACAGCAAATCTGGCAATTCCAGCCCAGCTCCTCCCCCCCCTCCCAGCCAGGAATTCCCAATTCCCAATATCCCATCTAAACCCACCTCTTCCAGCTTCAAACCATCACCCCACATCCTCTTTTATTTTAGGTTTTGGTTTCAGCATTTTTGGCCACACTCCTCAGCTGGGACATTGGAATTCTCCAAATATTCCCCCAAGAAGGCTCAGGCCCCTGTGGTTCCCATTTCCAAACAAAATTCCTGAGCTGATCTACAGATTTTCAGTAAATCCCAGCTGGAATTCTTCAGTGAGTGCAGGACTGGCAGAGTTCTCTTGGCTGAAATGCTGCCATTGTAATAAAATGAAAATCTCCTTTTTCAATCTCTCCCCAATGAGATTAAATACATTCCCCTTTTATCAAACCAGGGGTAAATTGTTGCTTTTGCATCCCAAAATACAGGAAAATATTCCCATTTCTCCTTCAGACAGAAAGGTAATCTTTAATGATCCATAATGTGCCCCATTCCCACTTGGAAAAGAACCTGGATTTAACAGAGAATTTGTGTTGTCCTCACTCCCACACAAAATATTCCCTTTAAATGGAGCAGGCCAAGGGCTGCTGCCCAGAAATTCAGAATTAGGAACAATTTTAGCCAAGACATTTAAAGCTTGGATTGCACCTAAAAAGCCACTTCAGCTGAACTGAAAATGACCCTGCAAAGGTTTTGGTGGAGCAAGTTTGAGTCAGCACAAATCTCTGGAAGTCAGGCTTTAACTTTTCCAAAATAAAAGAGGATTTTCAGCTCTTCAGCCAACCAATAAAAGCTCCAGTTCCAGAAATAATTATTGCAGGGTAATAAGATCAATTATTGCAGAGCAGCCACCAGGCAAGTCAGTTGTGTGAATCACCACTGACAAAGAAATCCCATTGAAATCCCAAAGAAATCCCATTTATATCCCAAAGAAATCCCATTTAACGCTCCAGTCTTCAATGTTTAATATTCAAGCCCATGGAAGGCCGAGGATTTTCTGAAAGGTTCCCATTTTGGGGTTTTTACCAGGATTTTTGAGGTCTCTTCAGGGTTTCTTTAAGCACAGAAACCTGGCAGACTCAGAAGCTTCAGGAGTCTCATGAGTTGAAATAATTTCTTGGATAATGAAAAATTATTCTTAATAAGTCAAAAGTTGATAAAAAATACTTTTATCTGGATAATTCCCTGAAGGAGAGAAGGATTTATCCCTCCAGTCATGGAAAACAGGAAAATCTTCTTGCATTGACATTGGAATAGGAGGAATTGCATGGGAAAGACAGACCAAGGAGGGAAAAATCAATCCATTAATTAAAAACAACTAATTGCACACATCTTTCTCCTTCACTGTGGGATGTGGCTGCCCAGAGCCCTGGAATCACTCCCACCATTCCATGCATCCAGAAATTTGGGATTTAAACAATTCCCACCAGAGGTTACCTGAACCTACACCTTGAGCTCAACGGGACATCATGGCTTGAGGATGAAAAATGGCTCTTCCAGATGGGATTTGTCCCAGTTTAATGGAATCATTTGGAATTCAGGCTTTTAATTAACCTCTGCCAATCTCCGGGACGACAATTCCGTGTGTTCCAGTGACAGATCCACAATTATTTTCTTATCTTCTCCCGTTGGCTCCTCTGTCTCCTCATTCCAAGGGTTCAGGGAGTCACTGCCAAACAATCCATCCTGCCTTCATCCATGGGGGAATGCAAGGAAGGCACTTGGAAAAGGATTTGGGAAAAACTCTGAAGTGAGTGGTTTGTAAGCAAAATTAGCTGAAGTGAGGCCAGAACAGAGGGAATTGGGAATGTTCTTGGATCTTTATATTGTGATCATCAGACAGGCTGGAAATCAGGGATTGTTTATCCTCGTTTTCCAGGGATAGTTCTAAGGGCTCTGGAGCCAGGCTGGTAGAGCTGGGAATGTTCAGCTGGAGAGGAGAAGGCTCCAGGGAGAGCTCAGAGCCCCTTGCAGGGCCTGAAGGGGCTCCAGGAGAGCTGGAGAGGGACTGGGGACAAGGGATGGAGGGACAGGACACAGGGAATGGCTTCCCACTGCCAGAGGGGAGGGATGGATGGGATATTGGGAACTGGGAATTCGTGGCTGGGAGGGTGGGGAGGGGCTGGGCTGGAATTCCCAGATTTGCTGTGGCTGCCCCTGGATCCCTGGCAGTGCCCAAGGCCAGGTTGGAGCAGCCTGGGACAGTGGGAGGCATCCTTGCCCATGGAAAAGGCTGGAATGCCATGGCAGGGGTGGGATGGGATTTAAGATTTCCAAAACATTCCAGAATTCTCTGATTTTATCCTAAAAACCGCCTGTGGGATACCTGTCAGGTGACCTTCCTAAAATAAGCAATGGACTGGTTTAAATAATCCTCCACTGATTTACCCATTTGCAGTTATTTATATTTATTTCTATTTTTTTTAATTTTAAAATTTTTTTAGGTTTTTTTAATGTTTATGTTGATATTTACATTTATAGGTTTTCCAGTATCCAGCCCATACTCCCGTTGTTTATTATCCCTCCTCATCAGGCCTGGATTTTATTTCCACTCTTAATTTTCTGATTTCAGCTTCCACCCTCTGGATTTGTCCATTTGGGGCTGGGAGGTTCCTGAGCCCATTATCCTGATTTTTGTTCCCTGTGTTGTTCCTTCCCTGTTCTGCTCAAGTCACATTCTCCTCCTAAATTGTGCTCCTCTTGCTGCCAGGACCTGGTTTCCCACATTCCCAAATTTTGTTCGGTTCCAGAATGAGCCTTGTTTAATCCATTGATTGTAAAGGAGCTGCGGACAAAGGAAAAGATTCCATAATCCCGTTATAATCCCAACAGCACCAATGCAAGAGGAAGAATTCTCTCCTCTGCCATCATTCCCTTTGTTTGCAAATAATTTTAATTTACAAATAAAAATTGAATTTATCAGATTAGAATTTGAATTTTTATCCAAATATTCCATCCTCCACTGCCCAGAGAGGTTGGATCCCTCTGATTATCCATCACCCCGTTTCCAAGTCCTGCTTCCTGCAAGGAGATTTCTCCAAGGATTTTTTGGAGTCTGGGATTTTGCAAAGTATTATGAAATCACTTCTCTTCCTCTCTCTTACCCCTGATATAAAACACTTTTATCAGTGCATTACCCTTTTATTTTGGTTAAATAATCACCTTTTTCTGTAATTCCATGGTTTCCCAAGTTTTCCAATGGAGAATCCCAGCAGAAGCTGGGCTAGAAAAATTAAAACTCAGCCAATTTTCCTCATATTCCCACCGACCACATCCACATTATTTTGTTTCCTGCCACTCTCCATGAATGCATCCAGTTTGAAATGATGAGTTGAGAGAGGAAAATAAATATCTGTAAATATTCTTTTCTAACGAAGCATTCATTTCCTGGACTTTGGGAGCTGGCAAAATCCAGGCATTCATATCCTCTGTCTCCCAAATTATTGAGGGAAAACAAAGCTGGAGAAGCAGCTTTAGGGACTCAGGGATGCTTGGAATATTTACATGACTTTGTGCTCGTAATGTGGGGCTGCAGAATGAAATAAAAACTCCCATTCAGGGCAAAGAATAAAAATAAAAATTAGTCTGCAGACAAATCCCAGCCTTGGCACGGGAAAATGAAAATGGGACAAGAAAAGCACTTTGCTCTCCAGAATTCGGGTTTTTGAATCAGCTGCCAGGTTGCTCCTTTCCTTGCTGCCAAAGGATTTTTCAAGGATTCTCCATGGAAATCCAGTGCTCAGCCCCTGGAATTTCTCATTAGAGAGGGATCAAACTTCTGCCTCCTTGAGTTTTTCCCTAAATTCTGCTCCTCCAATTCCCCACCTCTGCCAAGGATCCGGTGACCTCGTTCATGGGAATTTTTTGGTTGAACGGGATGGGCAGAAATTCCATTTGTGCCACAGGTAGGAATCTTTTCCATCTCTTTTTGGGCTTTATTGATGGAGAATTACTCAGGGCATGGACAGAGTGACAGCACAGATTTATCCCAGCCTAATAAATGGATCCCTTTGAGTCAGGCTGAAGGAATTCCCACCTGGATTCTCCTGCTCCACCACATCCAGGCAGAGCTTTGTCCCAAACTCAAAAAAATCCTCTTTTTTGGCTGCACAAAAAGAGAGTTTTGCAGTCCCATCTGCAAAATCCCCCATTTTCTTTTTGCCTCCTCTCCTGGGCACACACTCCACGTGTTCCTGAACTTCCCAGCTCTGGAATTCGCTGCAAAACCCCTCTCCCAGAATTCTCACGGCACTTCCCTGAGATGTTCCCTTTCCATGGAGCTGCCAGGGATTTCACAGGAGCTCCAAATAAAGAGGGGGAGTTCCCCCCACCCTGTGATTTCTCTGCTCTCCAGAAGAATTTTTTCCCCCTTTTCTTGTGTCAGAATTCTGCTTTTTTTGGAGAAGCAGCCCCATTTAATCTATTTACGAACTGATCTTTAATCCCCACAAAATCCTAATGGGTTTTTTTCCCAAATCCCTGCTCCAGCTCAGTGGATGAGATGCAGTTCCGGGTGAGCAGTGCTGACCCCCAAGGTCAGCCTGGATTTTTTGGGAGCCTGACCTTAGCGACTCCAGCTGTCAGTCACCACTAACGGGGTCAGCTCCTTCTGGAGCCGTTCAAAGGGCTCCCAACGATTCCCTGATTTCCAATTTTATCTTGGAAATAAGGGAGGTGCACTTGGCCTGGCTATGTGCACCCAGAATTCCCCCAATCCTGGGCTGATCCCACAGTGTGGGAAGCAGGAAAGGAGGAATTCTGTCAACTCTGCCACACCTGCAGGGTTGCTCCAGCTGGAGCTGTTGGAGCAAATCCAGAGGAATCCATGGAGATGGTCCAAGGGATGGAGCTCCTCTGCTCTGGAGCCAGTCTGGGAGAGCTGGGAATGTTCACCTGGAGAGGAGAAGGCTCCAGGGAGAGCTCAGAGCCCCTTGCAGGGCCTAAAGGGGCTCCAGGAGAGCTGGAGAGGGACTGGGGACAAGGGATGGAGGGACAGGACACAGGGAATGGCTTCCCATTGCCAGAGGGCAGGGATGGATGGGATATTGGGAATTGGGAATTCCTGTCTGGGAGGGTGGGGAGGGGCTGGGCTGGAATTCCCAGATTTGCTGTGGCTGCTCCTGGATCCCTGGCAGTGCCCAAGACCAGGTTGGACACTGGGGCTTGGAGCAGCCTGGGACAGTGGGAGGTGTCCCTGCCATGGCAGGGGTGGAATGGGATGGAATTCAAGGTCCTTCCACCCCAACCCATTCCATGAGTCTCTGCTTCAATATTTCCTAAACATCTCCTTTCCCCCTTTAACCCAAGACAAAAGAAACCACCTCCTGCACCCTTTTCTTTCCCACTTTTTTCTCTTCCCTGAAACCCCTCCAGACATGACTCCTCCTTCTCCCTCCCCTCCTCAAGGATGTGGAGTTCACTGCCTGAGCTCAATTTGATTTATGGGCAGAGATAAAAAAGAGATTTAATCAAGTCCATGAACTTCTCCAGCAACACACCCCGACATCCTCTATTACCTGCTCCTCTCCAGGCATTTTTCATGGATGGTGCCCACTCCCTGATTCCCAGGCATTTAATTACTCTCCCTTTGTTAGAAGATCCCACTAAATCTCCTGATTTATGCCACGTTCCATAAATAAGACCTTTCCTGGTTGCTTTATGATGGCACAAATTTTTTGGAGGCATCTGCATAAATTTTTATGGGATTTAATCGTTTGCTCCACATCCTTGTTCCCAGTTTTCCTCATTAATCAGAGCTGGGATTCACGGAGCACCACACAATTAATTACTCACAGCAGCAGCTTCTGTGTTTATTATTTAATTTCTTTTTCAGCCCTAACACTGTAAATGTTCGCCCATGAGTTATTGGCATTATTTGGAAAATAGGATTATGGCACCGGGTGAGATTTATCTGGGAAATTCCTCCTGGATGAAGCTCAGGAGAAGGTCAGGAAGTTCATTAAAGCAGATTAATGGAGAACAAGTGGGATCTAATCAGCCTGAAGCGCCCTCGTGCTGGGGCAGGGACATTGTTCCCGTGGATTATTTGTGTCCCTGCTTCCAGGAACGTTGGGAGTGACAGCAGATCCATCCTTTTTAGCCACTCCAGCCGCTGATAAATGAGTTCCTGCCCACAATTGGCATCCTGTCACCGAGCTGAGGCACTGCTCCAATTAGTGCTCCCCACGGAGGGAAGGCAGGGACTGGCCCTGCCTGCAAAGCTCCGAGAATTCCGGGCTGCTTCGTTATCCAGCTTCTCTACTCCGTGCCCTGCTCCAGGGAATAGCCTGGATAATAATCCTGTAACTGCAGCACTTCAACTGCTGGATATTTGCAAAGCCAAGCTTCAGAAAGGAGCAATTCCCAGGAAGTGCCACTCAGGGATGGGTTGGGAGCAGATGCTGAGAAGGATGGGAGGAATTGGGGTGTGGGGATGGAATTTTCCCTTTTCAGCCCCCATCAAACATTCCAGGAAGGTAAATTCCGATAGAGGATTGTTTAGGTTGGAAAATATTTTAGGATCTTGGGTTTTAACACTTCCCCAGCACCGCCAAGGCCACCACTGCCCCATGTCCCCAAGTGCCACATCCACAAGGATTTAAATCCCTCCAGGGATGGGAATTCCACCCCTGCCCCGGGCAACCTCTTCTCATCTCTGAGCACCCTTTCCATGAAGAATTTTTCCCAAATTCCAGCCTAAACATCCCCTAGTGCAACTTGAGGCTGTGTCCTCTTGTTTTGCTGCAAATCAACAAGTGAAGAATTGCAAAGGAATTTGGAATTCCAGGATTGCACCAATCTCACTCCTTTTTCCTTGGTGAGTGGCACAGATCAGAGACTGAAGTTTTTAACACAGATTTCCATAAATCCTTCTCCTTTTAACTCCATACTTCCCCTGCTTCTCCTGATCCTCGGAATTTTTGTAAATGGATTTAAGTAAATAATTTGAGTAGATAATTTATGGATTGTAATTACTCCATGATTTCATATAAAAGACAGATAAAGGTGCCTCACCAATTCCCCATCCCTGGAAGTGTCCAAGGTCAGGTTGGATGGGGTTTGAAGCAGCCTGGGATGTGCCTCTCCAGTGCCAATATCCAAAAGATTCCTGCTTTTCCTTCCTCACTCTGCTCCAGGGTTTCTCAGTTCCTCACACCCCCTGGTTGTGTTTTTTCCATACTAAAATCCAAATTATTCCTGCTTTTCCTTCTTCACACTCTGCTCAGGGGTTCCTCAAGTCCCTGGTTGTGTCTTTTCAGTGCCAATATCCAAATTATCCCTGTTTTTCCTTCCTCACACTGCTCCAGGGTTCCTCAGCTCCTCACATCCCCTGGCTGTGTTTTTTCCATACCAAAATCCAAATTGTTCCTGCTTTTCCTTCTTCACACTCTGCTCAGGGGTTCCTGAACTTCTCCCATTCCCTGGTTGTGCCTTTTCAGTGCCAAAATACAAATTATTCCTGCTTTTCCTTCCCACACTCTACTTCTAATTCCCAGCCCTACATTCCACATTTTTCTCTCTCCAAACCTCCATTCCGATGGGATTTGGGGGTTGGGTGAAATTCCAGGCTGAATATTCCAGCAGATAATGGGGAACCCTCAACATTCCTGATCAACCACCACCAATAATGAGACATTTTTGCCACTGCAGAGCTGATGAGGGAATCATGGAATATTCCGGAATAGAAATTCCACAGGGATCATCCAGTCCCAATCCTGGCCCTGCCCAGGACGTCCCAAAAATCCCACCTTGTCCCTGAGAGCCTTGTCCAAACACTGCTGGAGCTCTGGGATCATCCAATGGCAAAGTCTGCTGGGTGATGGGATGCTGAGGATAATTTCCCTCTCGTAATTAGGTTAATCATGTCAGATACCCAGCCAGTTCCATCAGGAATAATTCTTGTTGTTGAACCAATTGCTCCTGGCTCTGGGAATGCTTGGAATTCTTCCCTGGGACCAGAGCACACATGGAAAATCCATCCACCCTCAGGTCATTTGGATATTGGGTGTTGAGAAATGAAAGGGAAATGAATATTCATTAATATATCCAGGAGGGAAAGGAAACAAAAAAAAAACCAACCCCAAAACAGGAGGGAATTGAGTTATTTAACATTAAAAAAAATTGCTGAGCCAAGAATTACGGGTGTTTGAACAGCGCTGGAAATAGGAAATTCCTGGAGCTGACTTCCTGAGGGAATATCCATGAGTGTGGGAAGGAGAAGTAGCTGGAAGATGGAGTTTGATAGGATTTGTGAATGAGATTATAAATCATTTCTGTGTCCAAATTAAGACAGAGGTTAGAGGGGTGTCTCTAGGTTTAGGTTTAGGTCTAGGTTTAGATCTAGGTTTAGGTTTAGGTTTAGGAATATCTCCTGGGGGTGAGGTGGGATTTAATGCAAATCCCCTTTCCACTGAGTTCTCCCTTCCAGGCACTTAATAAATTACAAATAACAGCAATAATTCCCGAGATTCCCTTTTTTTTTTCCAGTGAAATCCTGGTTTTTTCCACCAAAGCCTGGTTTTGCTGGAGCTGGGACATGAACCCATTAAACCCCCAGCACGATGCTTGGAACACCTGATTTCTGTGTTTCCAGCTTATTCCAGATCCCAGCCAATGAACTTTGCTCCTTCCTTAATCTGGGATCCACCTGGACCAGAGACTCCTAAAAATTTCTCTGAAATTCTCAGGGTTTAAATGATTTCCCTCTAACTCCAGGAATATTCCTGGTTTACTCCAGCTGAACAATCTGCCCATAGTCCAGCCCATTCATAAAAAGGGAGCAGGTAATAATTAATTTTAATGAATGCTGTTGATACACGGGCTAATTGTTTGAATTCATCAAACCCGGTGTTTAGAGTTTAATGCAGAAATTATGTACAAGGCATTGTTAATAAAATCATTACAAATTAATTTAGCCCTGAACCAGCAAAGCACTTACACACGGATTTGCTGCATGGAATGTTAATTCCCTGAATCCTGATTTTAAAGTTATAATTCCTTAGGCAGAATCAAAGAAGAAAACTCCTCAGACTTGTGACCTAAGAGGTCCTGGAGGGATCTTTGCTCATCATGGAATCATGGAATAAAATCACTGAGGTTGGAAAACTCCTCCCCACCCATTGAGTCCCAGCTGTGCCCGATGCCCACCTTGTCCCCAGCCCAGAGCTCTCAGTGCCACCTCCAGGAATTCCTGGCACACCTCCAGCCATGGGCACTCCAAAGCTCCCTGGGCAGCCCCTGCCAAGGCCTCAGCACCCTTTCCATGGGGAAATTCCTGCTGCTGTCCAAGCTGAGCCTCCCCTGGCCCAGCCTGAGGCCGTTCCCTCTCCTCCTGTCCCTGTTCCCTGGCAGCAGAGCCCGACCCCCCCTCACTGCCCCTCCTGGCAGGGAGTTGTGCAGAGCCACAAGGTCCCCCCTGAGCCTCCTTTGCTCCAGGCTGAGCCCCTGTCCCAGCTCCCTCAGGAATTCTCCAGACCCTTCCCAGCTCCCTCACTCCTCCTCCCATTAATGACTCTCTAGAACCTTCCCCACTTCCATTGCAGCTCCCTTTATTCCCTTTATTCCCTTTTCCTGGAACAGGAAGGAGGGATAGAAAGGAAAAATTTACAGCCAGGGCAGGTTCATTATTTCATTTTTACCCCTCTCCTGGTGGGATTCCCTATTCCGTGGTTTACAGGGAACCCCTTGGCTGAGAACCTCTCTGAAGATCCAGCCTTGAGCAGCCCAATCCTGAACTCCTCCCCACCTTTTGCCTTCTCCTTACATCCCTCACATTCCCACATTTTTTCTGATCCACCCCAATTCCACATAATCAGATCCCTCTGGTGCCCTCAGGGCTCCTGCCTGGACTTATCTTTATCTCCGTGGCCTCATCTTCCTCTCTCTGGCCTCATCTTCATCTCCCCGGGCTCATCTTCATCTCCCTGGGCTCATCTTCATCTCCCTGGCCTCATCTTCATCTCCCTGGCTTCATCTTCATCTCCCTGGGCTCATCTTCATCTCCCTGGCCTCATCTTCATCTCCCTGGCCTCATCTTCATCTCCCTGGGCTCATCTTCATCTCCCTGGCCTCATCTTCATCTCCCTGAGCTCATCTTTATTCCTTCCCCACTCCCTCTGATTCAGAGAATCTCAAGATTTGGATCAAGGATCTGGTTTTGTGCAGATTTCTGGGAAGTTTATCCCTAATTATTCCTTCACTTCCCATGTTTTATCACATTGTCTTGAGGATATTGAGGCATGAATGCCTTTTTTTTTTTTTTT
>VZTR01006517.1:184627-236047 GCA_013400775.1 Chaetops frenatus | reverse complement strand
TTTAAAAAAAAAAAAAAAAAGGCAAAGTGCCTTGATTTGTATCACCGGGATTCATGGAGATGAAGGAGGAAAATCCAGAGTTCCAGCCCAGGAATGGTTAATGAAAATAAAGTCAAGGAATCAAGGGAAGGGAAGAGACTGATGAAAGGAAAGAGGGTTCTGTCCCTGATTATAAACCCAGTGGGATTTGAATCCCAGAATTCCAGTGCTGGAGCTGAGCAGAGGGAGATGCCTGAATCGTTTTACAGAAACCATTGGATTTCACCTTTTAACCCCAATAATTCCTGTTTAGCTCGGGTGGAACTGCATCCCAAAGGTGTGGAGGCCCTGAGGAGCTGGGGATGGGACACAACGAGCACATGAAGAGCTCTTTGATGTCCCATTGTTTTTTATATTGTGACAGGGGAAACCACACTGAAATCACGGAGATAATTCCTCTTAATCTCTCACTATCTCCTCCCCCTTTCCCCGAGTCAGCAAGGGAATAAAATCACATAAAGTTCATAAAAATCTGCTGCTTCGAACCTTCTTTTAACAGCAGAGTTCCAGCTTCGTGTTCTCCAAGAACAACACCTCCATCACTGTGGGGAGAAACCCAAAATAAGCACTCAAAACTCACCTTTAGTTCTGCTCCTATCTCCTGGCTGGGGTGAGGTGTTGCTACTCCAGGGAGTTGCTCTTTACAACCACCTGGAAGGAGGGTGGGGCCAGGGGGATCGGGTTCTGCTCCCAGGGAACAGGGACAGGACACGGAAAGGCCCTCAAGCGGCACCAGGGGAGCTCAGGTCGGATATTTGGGGAAAGTTCTTCAGGGAAAGGATTTTCAAGCTCAGGGCAGGGGCGGACTCACCATCCCTTGGAGAGTCCAAAAAACTTCATCAAAAACTGGACTTGATGTTCTTGAAGGGTTTTTCCAGCCTTGAAGATTCTGTGGTTCTGTACTTGAGACGTCACAGCACCTCCAAACCCTGCGGGAGGTGAAAGTTCCTGGGAAAGAGGATGAAATTCCATCATTGCGTGGAGAACTTTGGGCTGAAGTGGCTTTGTCATTTAAATTCTTGCAAATCAAGGATTGCTCCCAGAAAGACTTTTTAATAATCATGGCTGATTATTATTATTTAATTAATGAATTAATATAAATAATATTTTTTTCTGTTTCCTGTCCCTTTGGGAAAGAATGCAAACTCAGAAATAAAGGGGGAAAACACAAAAGACAAGTGCCCATCAAGGGCAGACTGGGGATCCCACTGCCCACCCCAACCCAAAGAGCTGCCCAGAGTTCCTGATGCCTTAAATCCTGCTAGAAGAGCTTCTTTTCCATGTTCCACAGGAAACAAATGGCCTCTGTCAAAAATAGTCCCTAAATCCACCTCACTTCCATGTTCTTTTATCCATTTTTTCTCTTTTTCAATGGAAGAGCCAAAGGAGAAACTTCATTTTTTAAGAGGAGATGAGGGAACCTTAAAACAAGCAGGCAAAATTGTGCAGTTTCCCAAATTCCCACTAAAGTTAGAATGAAGCAGAATTTCATTTCCAAATTATAATTGCCATAGACATTTTCATTTTCAGTTGTTCTCATGATTGGTTTTTTTCCCATGGGAAACAGGAATTACAACAGACACAAACTTTTCCTGCAGAATTTTTAGAGTGAAGAGAATGGCTTTGTTTTGAATCATCTTCCATCTTGTTAAGATCCTCTGGATTTTTATTCCACAAGACGGGGATCTGTCACAGGTTGGACTTGGTGATCCCATAGTCTTTCCCAACCTGTGGAATTCTGAGATTTAAGAAGGCCAGGACTTACAGAGAATTAATTTTCATACCTCCCAGAGTACAGCAGAACAATCATCTTAAAATCTTCATGGAAAACCAAGGCAAATTAGAAGGAAAAAATCTTTTGCCTGTTCATCTCAGTGGGAAGAGGCACCAGTTCCCAAATCTTCCATCAGAACCAATTTTTCCCCCTGAATTCCTGGATCAATCCAGCATTTCCCCGATGGAATTGCAGCCCCTGGAAGTGTGACTCCACCAAACCCACGTTGACCAGAATTTGAACAAAATCAAACCTGAAAATCCTCCAAAATTCCCGGATCTGCCTGATCTTCTCCGGGTGCCTCCTTCCTCCATTCCCAGCCCCAAGGGATTTCCAGGAACAGGGAAGATATTCAATAGTTTTATGAAAACCTTGAGGAAACAGGAACTAGCAGGGGGCTGTTGAGTAATAAAGGGAATCTAATTGGGTTAATTAGGAGACCAAGCTGCTCTTTGGTGGGTTCTCACCTCCCTGTTAAAGGCACCAACTGAATTTAGGGAACACACAGGGAGTAAATTGGATGCAGCTCACTGGAATCATGCAGCTCATGGAATTGTTCGGGGGCTGGTTAATGGGATCTGTGGAGAAAGGGACAAAAATCCCCCAAAATCCCCCAAAAGGCTCGGTGCTGCTGGAGAAGGAAGGAGCATCCTTTGCTCTGGAGTGGTGAGGGAAGTGAATTCCCCTTTACTTTCTGGTTTAAACCTCTTTTTCCTGATACAATTCTCATGAGGGAAGTGAGTTCCCCTTTATTAAATGAGGTTATTGTCCCCTTTATTAAATGAGGTTTGATCCTCATTTTCCTGATCCTCTTCTCAGGAGGGAAGGAAATTTCCCTTTACTCTCTGGTTTAACCTTCATTCTCCTGATCCTCTTCTTGAGGGAAGTGAATTCCTCTTTGCTTTCTAGTTTAATCCTCATCTTCCTCATACTCTTCTCGTAAGGGAAGTGGATTCCCCTTTACTCTCTGGTTTAATTCTCATTTTCCTCATCCTCTTCTCATGAGAGAAGTGAATTCCTGTTTACTTTCTAGTTTAATCCTCATTTTCCTCATCCTCTACTTTACCCTCTGACTTAATTCTCATTTTCCTCACTCTCTTCTCATGAGGGAAGTGGATTCCCCTTTATTCTCTGATTTAACTGCCACTTTCCTCATCCTCTTCCCAACTCCCTTTTTCTCCCAGTTCTCCTTTATCCCCACAGATCTTTAATAGTTATTTGCCCCTTTTTTTGGATCATTATGCCCAAATTCCCAGCATCTTAATCCTGAGCCTTCTCAGACCAGGGAATCCCCAATTCTGATATTCCAGTGGCTCCAAGGCCAGGCTGGATGGGGCTTGGAGCAGCCTGGGATAGTGGAAGGTTTCCCTGTCCATGGAATGGGAAGGTCCCTTCCATCCCAAATCCTTCTGGGATCCTAACAGGATTAAGAACATGGATAAAGGAGCAGGTGACAATAAAATCAGGACAAATCCATCTTGTCTCGTTCAGCCCACAGGAATTTTATTGCTGTGGATTCATGATGGAATTGCAGTCCAAGCCCTGGGAATTCAGAAAAAAAATAAGAAAAAAAAAAAAAAATCCCTGTGCTGGCTGCACTTTGCTGCCTCTTATCAAAGGCCAAAGAATTTCTTTTGTTGGCTTAACATAGGGTTAACAAAAATTCCTGGGATCCGTGTGCCTTTTCCATACAAATCCCTCTGCAATTAAGCCACAAACTCAAGTATTTATTGTGCTAAAAGAACACTCCAGCACTACCTGAGGAACCCAAAGGAATTCACGAACAAAGCCAAGCTCAGCAAATTTCCACTTCTTGCTGAATGATGACCTTGAGATGCTCCACTCCAGCACATCAAGGGATTCACCTCATCTCCTGCAATTCCAATGGCTCTGGAATTTTGAATGTTGTTTTTCCAGGTTACTTTGGGTCATTTCCCCACACACAATCAGAATAACCGATTGAATTTATGTAAATATTGTCTGTAAACCAGCTGTGAGGGTTTTGTTCCTGGGTATGTTCATCACAAAATGAATATTAACCTAAAATCCCGAGGTGCCCATGGGACAATCCATAGGGGATCAGAATTCCAGACTCCCAGTGGACTTTATTTTCTAGGCAAGATCTTTCATGGACCAGATCCTGTTGACTTGGCAGATGAATATAAATGAATAAACATAAATGAATATGAAGAAAAATATAATCATAGAACTACAGAACCACAACACAGTTTGGGTCATAAATAACCTTTAAAGGTCACATCAAGGCACTGAGGAAAAATAGGATTGGAACATCTCCCCTATGGAGATAGGCCGGGAAAGTTGGGAATGTTCAGCCTGGAGAGGAGAAGGTTGTGGGGAGACTTGACAGCAAATTTTGGGATCTGAAGGGGACACAGGGAACAGAAAATGGAGGGACAGGACACAGGGAATGGCTTCAAACTGGAAAAGGGGAAATTTAGGTTGGATTTTGGGAAGGAATTCCTGGCTGGGAGGGTGCGGAGGCTCTGGAATAGAATTCCCAGATTTACTGTGGCTGCCCCTGGAGCCCTGGCAGTGCCCAAGGCCAGGCTGGACGCTGGGGCTTGGAGCAGCCTGGGACAGTGGGAGGTGTCCCTGTGCTTCCATGGGTCAGGGGATCTCCATTGGAAATAAATTCCCTTCAGAAACCTCTTCCTTGTGTTACTCCATGGAAATCCCAGCCATTCCCCTGTCCCAACCTCCTCCCTGGAAGTTTTCAATTGCAGCCTGGCATGTCAGGGATCGTTGGAATTTAGAACAACATCGTCCAAGAGCTGTTTTATGGATTAGAGCTCCACTTGGAGCCTTTTCAGTCATTCCAGAGTAAATACCAGATCATCCTCCTGAGAGCTTCCAAATTAAAGTATTTGCCAAACTTTCTGCCTGAATCCAAATCCGTTGTTACTGCTGGGATGTACAGAGCTGACACCCCAATTTCATGTAGGGAATGCAGTCCCAAACATCCAGAATTCCTACAGCAGCTGCCAGATCCTACAGGACATCAGTAAATAAATAATTTGGTTATTTTTCAGTTGGACCTGGGAATTTTTAAAGATTGATTTTGAGCCTGATTTTATTATTTTTAGGAAGACTTTTTTTAAATTTGATTGTTACTGGAAGGAATTCCTGGCTGGGAGAATGGGAAGAGGCTGGCATGGAATTCCCAGATTTGCTGTGGCTGCCCCTGGATCCCTGGCAGTGCCCAAGGCCAGGTTGGACACTGGGGCTTGGAGCAGCCTGGGACAGTGGGAGGTGTCCTTGACCATGGAAAAGGGCTGGGATTAGATGGGATTTAAAATCCCTTTCATCCCAAACTATTCCATAATGGGCTTTGAGGCTTTTTCCAAACCAAAGATTGTGGGATTTTTCTCTAATATCTGAAGGAGCTTTTTTCCTCCTTCCCACTTCACACTTCCTTCCCAAGGATTTCTTCCACTTCCAAACTGTTTATTCCACTGGTAAAATCCAGGATATTCCTTTCCCTTTCAGCAGCCCCTTGTTCTATCTCAGAAAAGAAAATTCCAGTTATTGCAAGACACAATTTGATCTTAGAAAACATCACCTGTCCATAGAAATGTGGGAGAAAAATTTGGGAATGCCCCTAGGTTGACACAGGGAGGGGCTGGGAGCAGAATTCCTGGTTATGAATCAGTCCCACCCCCAATCTCTGCCTGGCAGAGTTGGGATTTATCATTAATTCATTTGCTGTCTGAATCAAAGGAGAAGTATCCGAGGGAACAAAGGGAATGAAAGGAAATGCTGCTCAGGATGTGTCATGTACTCATCAAATGTGATCCTTTATTCATCATGGAGCTGAATAAAACAAGAAGGAATTCTGTCATCCAGCTTTGGGGAACACGGAAACACCAGGTAAGACAAGAGGGATCCCTCATGGATCTGCAGGATCAGAGGGAAATGTGGATATCAGGCAGTTCCAAATGCTAATCCTGGGAATGCCACAGGCATGAAGGGGCAGCCACAGCAAATGTGGGAATTCCAGCCTAGCCAGGAATTCCCAATTCCCAATATCCCACCCATCCCTGCCCTCTGGCACTGGGAAGCCATTCCCTGTGTCCTGTCCCTCCATCCCTTGTCCCCAGTCCCTCTCCAGCTCTCCTGGAGCCCCTTTAGGCCCTGCAAGGGGCTCGGAGCTCTCCCTGGATCCTTCCCTTCTCCAGGTGAACATTCCCAGCTCTCCCAGCCCGGCTCCAGCCCTGGGAGCAGCTCCATGGCCTCTCTGGAATCTCCCTCTCTCCCACCAGCACCCCAAAATCCTCCCCAGGGCTGCTCCCCATCCATTCTCTTCCCAGCCTGGATTTGTGGCAAGACCCCAAATGGGTCGGAACTGATTTATTGAGGCACAAACTTCCCAAAAGATCAAGGAACAGGGTTCTGTGGGTTGTCCTGGATGCAGAATTCCCTCACCTTGGGAAAGGGCAGTGGACCAGTGACTTAAGGGACAGGGCAGATCCAGCACTTCAGGACCAGGAGCCTTTGATCTGCTCTGCAGCCCCTGGGTGTCAATGTCCATAAATCCATGGCAATAAAAGCCCTGAGAGTTGGAGGATTTTCGGGTTTGGAGGGGTTAGAGCCATAAATTCTGGGATTTAGACCAGAAGGAATGCAGGATTTGAGAGATGACAGGAGAATCACACCCTGGGAGAGAACAGCCTTTAATGAGAGCCTGTAAGGAAAGGCCAGCGCAGCAAACCCCATCAATCTTCTCTTTTTTATGCATTTTAACATCTCAGCCCCCAGATCCATAAATATGGATTTCACCAGGGCTTTTCAAAAGAACAGGATTTCTCCTTTGCCACTTGATTTTATGGCAGGGACACGACAACAGAAACTTCAGAGTCTTCCAGCTTTTCCCATGAAAGCTTTAAACCTCCACTGTCCCAGGGTGTTTTCCAACGTGTCCCTGCATTCCAGGAGAGGATCCTCTGCATGTGGCAGTGACACAAAATCTTCCAGAAGGTCACACAGTGGCGTCAAGGCCACATCAGCTGCGTGGTGGCCCCCGGCAACCTCTCTGAGAGGATCTGGTGCCACTGAGAGGTGATTTAGAAACCAGAAATGGCTCAAAGTTCTGCCCTGTGTTTTCTCCTGGCCTTGCCTCCTGAACTCTTACCACTGTTAAGGTTTCCTGGGAAAAAGAACAAGTTTTTTCCATGGTTTTAGTTGCCTGTTTCAAGAGAGGGTTTGTGGAAGATCAGAGAAGCACAGAATTAGAGGATTTGGGTTGGTTTCTTCCTGACAGGAGGATGGAGCTGGGGGGAATCAGGATCTGCTGCCAGGGAACAGGGACAGGAGGAGAGGGAACGGCCTCAGGCTGGGCCAGGGGAGGCTCAGCTTGGACAGCAGCAGGAATTTCCCCATGGAAAGGGTGCTGAGGCCTTGGCAGGGGCTGCCCAGGGAGCTTTGCAGTGCCCATGGCTGGAGGTGTCCCAGGAATTCCTGGAGGTGGCACTGAGAGCTCTGGGCTGGGGACAAGGTGGGCATCGGGCACAGCTGGGACTCGGTGACCTTGGATACTTTTCCCAAACTCAGTGATTCTGGGATTCTGTGGGTTGGAAAGGACTTTCAAAAAGCTGGAGAAGGTGCTGGAGCAGTGACCAAAACCTGAATCTGCAGGAGCATCAGTTCCTTGGTCTCTGAGGTGTTACCAGGGTGGGGCAGCTCCTTCTCTTCCCTCTCAGTCCTCTGCCCCTTTTCCCACGGTGTGGTTCCATGTGGTTCCCAAGTAATTCAGGAATGGAGTCCAGGTGACCTGCCAACGCCACCTGAGTCCCCAGGGCCCCTCCAGGGACAATAATCAGCTTTTCCAGGCTCTGGTTGGCTTCTGGCCCATGTCCTTGTTATCCTGGGGGGGAAATGGAGCCCTTCATCCCAGCCCTGTGCTGTGGGATAACTGGACCGCCTGGAGAAGGTCCCAAACTGCTCCAGAGAGAATTCCCACGGTGCTGATTCCCTGTCACCAGCCAGCCAGATAAAGGACACTTCCAGGAGCGAATTTCCAGGATGCTGTGGAACATTTGATTCCATGGCTCCCTTCGGAGTGAATGGAATTGTAAGCACAGGAAACTGTGTCCTGCAGGCACTGGGAGCTTGACAGGAGCATCCCTTGCCAGCCCTGTGCCCTCTTTTCCTGGGAATGTTATTGCAGCACACCGCTCATCCCAACGGCTTTCCTGGGAATGAATGGGAGTGAGGCACTTGGGATAAAAGGGAATCGCCTGGCATGGAGGCAGTGATGGATTGGGAATGCTCTCCCTACAGGAAGGCAGCTGCAGGGGGATAAAAGAACACAGCTCTGGGAATGCATGGAATCATGGAATTGTGGCGCTCTCTCCTCAGATTTAGGCTGGAGTTAAGAAAATGGGAATTTAATCCAGCAGCCCTGGGCTGATCCCTCAGGATGGGCAGCAGGAAAGGTGGGAATTCTGCCCCTCTGCCCCGCTCAGGTGAGACCCCACCTCCAGAGCTGCTCCAGCCCTGGGGTTCCCAACATCAGGAGGATGTGGATGTGTTGGAGCAATTCCAGAGGAGGCACCAGAATGATTCCAGGGATGGAGCAGCTCTGCTGGGAGGAAAGGCTGGGAGAGCTGGGAATGTCCCCCTGGAGAGGAGAAGCTTTGGGGTGACCTCAGTGTGACCTTCCAGGATCAGAGAGAACTTAAAGAAACATGGAGAGAGGATTTAAAAGGGATGGAGGGACAGGACACAGGGAATGGCTTCCCACTGCCAGAGGGCAGGGATGGATGGGATATTGGGAATTGGGAATTCCTGGCTGGGAGGGTGGGGAGGGGCTGGGCTGGAATTCCCAGAGCAGCTGTGGCTGCCCCTGGATCCCTGGCAGTGCCCAAGGCCAGGCTGAACATTGGGGTTTGGAACAACCTGGCACAGTGCAAGATGTTCCTCGTCAATGTCCCTGTCAGCCCAGACCATTCCATGATTCCATGATAAAAACAAGGAAAGCTGGAGCCTCCCCACCAGCTGCAAGGTGACAAATGGCTGGGCCTGGCAGTGCCACATGGAAGGCACAAATTCCTGACCCTCAGTCCCCAAACCCCAACCCCGACCATTCCAGCACTGATTTTCTTTCCTAATGATTTAATTTGGGATCATCCCACAAAAACAACCCTTTAAGTGCCCTTTCCTTGGAAAGCTGATCAATGCTGGAGTCAACGTGGGGATTTTTTCTTTCCCCTACATTTTCCAAGGAAGCAGCTTTTGGCAGGACAATCTTCCAGCTTTGCCTGTCACCTCTCCCACCCTCAAAATCAGAGCAGGGATGGTTTTTTCCAACAGGGATGTGGCTGCCAAGGCTGGAAGATGACGAGGAGACTGGGATGCTGCTCCCGGAGCTTTTCCTTGGCGCTTTTCCTCTCATCTGCGTGGCCTTGTGCCTTTCCTGCCTGGAATGTGTCCCGTGTTTGCACGGCTGGCTTGCCCTGCACGAGGCACTGTCACCACACAGAGCCTTGGGAGTTTTCCAAGGGGATTTGCAATCCTCACTCTGCCTGTTCTTACCGGCAGCTTCGTCCTGGCAGGATCTGGGGTGTATGGAGGGACAGGGAATGTCTTTATTCCCCAGGATTTTTGGAGCTCCTCACTGTTGGTTCATCCCGCTTTGCCCCTCAGTTAGCAAAGTACTCTGATCCCAAAAAATGCTCTGTGTTCAGGGAAAGGAACAAATGGGATAAAAATCCTTTTTACCATCTGTCAGAGTCACCCTGTGTCCCTTCCAGGCTGGAGTCTCTAGACGGATGCCTGGAGAGCCGGGGGCACAGCACATGGATCATGGTCAAACCAGGATCCTGGATCTTGTTTCTGCCAGTGCATTCCCAAAAACTAGAGTGAAAAGGGGAGAAAATTCAGTTTTTTGGCCCCTTCCCTTAAATCCTTGATCCTTTAAAAAAAAGGACTCTTTCCAAACTAACAGCATTGATGATTTTAGAGGATGTTTCCAACCTCAAAAATTCCATGATTCTGGTATCCTGCCTGGTTTTTGCTGGACCTTAAATCCCATCCAATCCCATTTCATTCCATGGGCAGGGACACCTTTCTCTATCCCAGGTTGCTCCAAGCCCCATCCAACCTGGCCCTGGGCACTTCCAGGCTTTGGGAAGTGCTGGAATTCACACCGAGGCTCTGAGCAGGGCAGAGTGGAATTAACCTACATAATCCTATTTTTCCCATCCCTCTCCCTGCCTTTCCAGGATTCCTGGATCCCTCTTAGCTCCATGCACAGGTTTAAAGAGCTCATATCTTAATCAATGGAATAATCCAGTCATAATTAAGCAGGAAACATCCTGCTCATCAAGTGACCTTTGTGTTTGATGGGACAAATATAATTCCGCTGTCACTTCAGTCTGCTTTAACAAACAACCAGAAAATGCTCTTTAATAAGCTGCCACTTTAGGCTGGCTTAAAAGAATGTTTAATCTTAGCTAATTAGCACTGTCTAATCTACCAGAACTAACGAACTCCACCAGTGGGTCACTGCCACCGGGCTGGGTGACACATAAACAACGTGTGAGTTGCAGATTTATTAAGGCACAAATTCCAGGGAATAAAAGGAAAACTGGTTCTTTATTAAATTTGTATCTATTTTAGTATTCCTCCTGTAATTACAGAGTGGGAATAGGATCAGGAATGGCCTACTTACATCCAGGAGAAAGCTGTCGGTGTTGGATCCCTGAGAATGCAGGGAGACAAAGCTCTAAAATTAACGACTAATTACATATTATTATCAATAATGACTATTTATTAAATCATCTGAGCAAGGTTCCCTCACCCACTCAGAAAATCCTGCTTTTTATGGCTGGTACAGCAGGGTTGTAGGGAAGGGAAAGGAAGGGAATTGCCAGAGGGAATGTGGGAAGAGGATCACTCTTTTCCAACACCTCACTCCCACCTCTCCATGCTCCTCCTCTGCCACTTCTCCCAATTCCACAGCAAGGCAGGCAGGGAAATCCCTGGAAAGGGCAGTGGGATGAGGGATGATATCCCCCAGGGATTGCAGACTCTTCGTGTGTGGGGTCAGAACACCCCGAGATCCCTCTGGAAAAGCACAAACACAAAATATTTACAGAATCAGGGAATGCTTTGGATTGGAAGGGATCCAAAACCCCTCTCTTTCCAACCCCTGCCATGGACAGGGACAATTCCCACTATCCCAGGTTTCTTATATCCCAAAGCATTGATGAAACACCTTTCAGATCAAAAAGCCTCATTTTTCAAAAGACAAAATTAGGGGAAAGTTAGGCAAACCCAATTAAATTTCAGTCGAGAGTCCTGAAAAAAAAGCCACTCCATAAAACCTCTCTCCCCGCTCTTAAGTGTTAATAACTGATAAACAAATATGTTCCAGAAATGAGAAAAGTCAGAATTTTTAACTTTAAAAAATAAAAAAAAAGAGCTGTTGTCATGATCCAAGTAACTCCCAGGCAGCTTAATCTGCCCTCAGCCCCTGGCAAAATAACGAGGAAGCTGATATGGAAATCAATAAGGATTAAAAGATAAGGATATCATTAATTCCATGAAAAATAAGTCATGTCAGACAAATCTGATTTCATTCTTCTCTGAGCTTACAAATGTGGTGAATGAGGGGCTTGGGGTGGAAGTGATGGAATTTTTGTTACAGGCATTCAAAAAGTCATGGTTGCTCATCAAGGGTTGATGTTGAGCTGCATTAATCGCAGTGGACAGCAGGGAACAGGAGAAGGGGAATATTTCTGAAAGATGGGAGCAGCTTTGGCTCCCTGTGCCCAGGGAAAATGGACAAGGTTCAAAGGATTGATTCTGGGGTGGAAAGGGAGAGAAATCATTCCAAAAAAAAAAAAAAAGAATGATGAGGTTGAAAAAGAGCTCCAGGATCATCAAGTCCCAGCTGTGCCTGATCTTCACCTTGGCACTGAGTGCCACCTCCAGGAATTCCTGGGACACCTCCAGCCATGGGCACTCCAAAGCTCCCTGGGCAGCCCCTGCCAAGGCCTCAGCACCCTTTCCATGGGGAAATTCCTGCTGCTGTCCAAGCTGAGCCTCCCCTGGCCCAGCCTGAGGCCGTTCCCTCTCCTCCTGTCCCTGTTCCCTGGCAGCAGAGCCCGACCCCCCCTCACTGCCCCTCCTGGCAGGGAGTTGTGCAGAGCCACAAGGTCCCCCCTGAGCCTCCTTTGCTCCAGGCTGAGCCCCTTTCCCAGCTCCCTCAGGAATTCTCCAGACCCTTCCCTGGCCACACTCCAGCCCCTCCAGATCTTTCCCAAATTCCAGAACTGGGCACAGCACTCGCAGTGTGGCCTCAGCAGTGCCAGCACGGGGGACAGTCCCTGTCCTGCTCCTGCTGCTTTGGGTGCCCAGGAAGAGCTGCAGAAAGCAAGGACTGGGAATTTCATTCCAGCCTCTAGCACTGGGAAGACTCCACAGAGATCCTGAGTGCAGTCCTGGCACATTTATTCCAAAAAGACAGCTGGGAGATCATAAAAAGTGAACAAAAGGTCTGGAAAAACCTTTCCAGGGGTCAGAAATAAAATTCCATGCAGCCAGGCTGAGAGGCAGCGAAGTCCTGAATTGTTAAATATTCCTCTAATCCAGCTGAGGAAGGAGGAGCTGGAATGAAAGGCTGGAGAAAGGAATGAGAAAATAAGAGTGGAAATTCACCCAGCCTGAGCAAGGACTGGGATTCATCCCAGAATCTGGGAAGAGGGAAGGAGTTTCCATCCCACCTGGGAATGGAGCCACAGCAGGAGAAAATTTTGGGAATTCCAATGGCCTGTGGCAGAGCAGGACCAGGGACGAGGAATCATCCCACCAGCCTTAACTCACATGGATTTGCCAAAATCATAATTTGGGATTTGCACTATTACAACTCCTGGAAAAGCGATCCCTAAAAAATATTCCTGCATCCCAGGGATTCATTAGCAGCAATCCAAGAGATGCTCCTTGTTCCTTGATGGATCTGGAGATCTTGGAACCAGGTGACTTTAAAAAGATTTTTGCTGCCTTGGATGATTTAGGGATTTTCCTCTATCCCTGGAACAGCAGCAGGGAAGGAAGCTGGAGATGGAATTCTGCAGTGTCTTCCAACTGGATCATAATTATGGATTCTTCTCACTTTCCAGCTTATAAATGTATGGGAAATTATGATTCCCTTAACTGAGCTGAGTATCTGGAGAAAAGATTTTAAAAATCCCAGGAATTTCATGGGTTTGCACCGTTACAGCTCCTAGGAAAGCGATCCATAAATAACATTCCTGCATCCCAAGGGATTCCTTAGCACCAATCCAAAAGATGCTCCTTGTTCCTTGGTGGATCTGGAGATCTTGGAACCAGGTGGCGTTAAAAAGGTTTTTCCTGCTTTGGATGATTTAGGGATTTTCCTCTATCCCTGGAACAGCAGCAGGGAAGGAAGTAGGAGATGGAATTCTGCATTGTCTTCCATGCAAGGTCAAGACTGGATCATAATTATGGATTCTTCTCACTTTCCAGCTTATAAATGTATGGGAAATTATGATTCCCTTAACTGAGCTGAGTATCTGGAGAAAAGATTTTAAAAATCCCAGGAATTTCAGTCCAGATTTAGAACTTGGCACTTCCTCCCTGTCCCAAAAGTCATTTTTTAATGAGATTTGTGAACTTTCGGGTACATTTTGGTTCTAGAAACCAACATTTATTTAATAAATTTATTTAACCTTCACTGGGATATGGATGCAAACTCCACAGAAAACAGTTCTTATGAAATAGATGAAGAATTGGAATATTTGGGACATTTTCGGGGTTGGTTTGATGGATCCTGTATGATTTTCCAAGCAGTGAAAATACAACTGTTCTGCCACAGCTGGTTCACTCTGGGAAAATAATCCTGAGGGAATTGTCCACATGGCTTTGTGGTTTGTGGGAACGAGCTGGCACGGAGTTGTCTGAATATTCCAGAGTTTTCTGTGGAGATTGGCAGGTTCCCTGATGCCATTCTGTCACTCGTTTTTTGCAGAAATCCCTGCAAGGAGGGACATGGGGCCCTCCACTGGATTTGTTGGATGTGATGTGGAGAAGGAATTTTCTCAAGGGTGTGGAGGGAGAGTGTCCAAGGCTGGCTGCGTGATGCTTTCATCCCCATTCCTCTGTTTAGCCCAGAAATGAGTTTGGCACCTTTAAAGCTGGATCTGAGGGCAAAGGGAGTAGAAGGAGAAGCAAACAGTGGAACATTTGGGCAGTGGCTTTCAAAGCACAGAGATAACACCTCCAGCATTCCTTCTCCTGGACTCTGCGCTGTCTGCACGGACAGCACAGAGCTCTCTTTTGGTTGGTTTTTTGGTTTTTTTTTTTCCCTTTTTTGCTTTTGGGTTGGTTTTTATTTTCAATTAGCTGAAGCCAAAGGTTTTTGGGACTGTTCTGCTGTTGTTCGATCCGGGGACACCAGGACCATCCCTTGGGGGTTCCCCCCAAAGCTGCACTGTAGCCGGGATGCTGGGCCCAAGCCTCGGAGAGGGAGAGGGGGAGAGACTTGGGCTTTGGAGAGACTGAGAGTGAGAGAAAAGCTGAGGACACACCCATGGAAAGGACTGTTCTGAATTTGCCATCTCTTCAGAACGGCAAGAGGGTTTATTGTGTAGTATTGTTCATTCTTTATGCTTGTGGGTCTTTGTTTTGTTAAAGAAATAGGTTTTTTATCACTTTTCTCCAAGGAAATCTATTTCCTGAACCAGCTGGGGGAAGGGGTGGCTTGGATCTGTTAACCTGGAGAAACCCCTTCAGAGGTCTCCTCCCAGATTTACCCTAAACCAAGACAGAGAGGACAAGGGGAATCACCTGAAATGGAAGGAGGGGAGATGTGGATCAGATATTTGGGAAGGGATTCCTGCCTGGGAGTGTGATGAGGCCCTGGAACAGAATTCCCAGAGAAGCTGTGGCTGCCCCTGGAACCCTGGAATGTCCAAGGCCAGGTTGGACAGGGTTTGGAACAACCTGGAATCATGGAAGGTCTTAAAGCCCATGGCAGGGTTTTAAGGTCCCTTCCAACCCAAAACATTCCATGATTCCATGGTTTTCCAGCCACTACCACCAGTGCAAGGACCAGAAACATTTCCTACATCACTTTTTGACACCTTAATAAATCATGGATCATCATAGACCCCTATGGAGAATGGAGATGAACGAGGAATATTTGAATCTTGGATTTGAAGCTTTTCCCTACCACGTTTCGCTTCCTAACTTTCAACTCCTGAATTCTTTGTCCCTCTGAAGAAACAGAAGATTCCTACAGGTGGAAAAGATCCAAAGTGGAGGAAAGGCAAAAGTTACTTCCAGTAAATCTGTAAACTCTGGGATATTGGGACTGGCTCTTGGAATTGCTTTCAGCAGCCTCTGCTCACGCAGCAGCTTCAAACCCATCAATACTTTAAACCCAGCCTCAAGTCCCTATTCATGGCCTAATAAAGCTGTCAGAGTAAAATGCTTCCAAAAGAATTTTCCATTGGAAGTTGTCCCCTGCCAGAGCTTTAAAAGTACAGTTGCTTTATCCCGAGGAGCAGTGAATGCAAATTGATTCTGAGGGAGAAATATGCCAAGACTGTAATTCTCTTTCTTCAAATGAATGGATTTCTTTTAATAGGCAGCAGCTTTATTAATTAGGACACTGCAGACAAGAGAGGAGTTGATCTGAGGAGGTTTTGAGCTCAGCTCAACGAATTAAATTTGATGCCAATGCGAAAAGGTTTCAGCAAAAATCTTTGAAATCCAGCCTGAGTCTTCCTCATTCTTTGTGTTTTGGAAAATAAGAAATCTGGGAAGCAGAAAGCCTTGAAATAGGGCTTGAAAGCCTTGGAATATTTTTCATTCCTGTTTAAAAGTTACAAATAAAGCCCAGATGAAAATCCAGAAAACATGTAAATAGAGAGTCTCTCTGTTCCTGAACTTAATAGGAATTTCTTTTTTGCAGCAGCAGCAGGTGTTTTCTGAAGGTGGGGGAGAGGCTGAAAAGGAATAAACCATTCCAACAAATTCCATTGACATTTTCTGGAGAGGTAATTCCAAAGCACAGCCCTCACCAAACTTCAAATGAGAATTCATTTTGGTGTAGGATCCCAGAATCCCAGGAATTCTGTCCCTGTGTGTTGGGATGTGTGTCCCAAACACCCACAGCTGGATGGAGCCATCCAGGGATTGCTGGGAATACTCAGTGGGAAAAACAGGATGTGGCTGCAGGAGGGGCCATGTGGAGGTGGGAATTTCCTGGATATTCCATCCCTGTTCTGGCTCCTTGAGATCAACATGGGATGGGAACGAGTTTGGAAAGTGCCCAAGGACTGGAGGGGTATCCCCAATTCCAAAACCTCCATCATCCCCAGAAAGGTCTGGAAGAACAGACTGAGCCAAGAACTGATTTTTCCTCCAGGTTACGGAAAACTCATCCCTAAAATGGTGCCCCCAAATCCCAGGAGGAGCCCCAGGACCCTGCACATCCCCTCAGCTGGATCAGCACTGGAAATCTCCCTTTATCCCATTTTCCCTCTCTCTGTTCCCTTTATCCAAACCCCACTTCCATGGGCTCATCCCAGGAGATCAAGGACAACCCAACACCAATTCCCACTCCAAATGCATAATTTGCCAATAAACTTCAGAATTTTTTGCCAACTCTCTGATTTTTGTCATTCCTTTAAAACTAAACATCTCCAAATCCTGGACGGTCCCTTCCCCTTAAGGATGGGAAGCCACATTTTGTAATTCCCATTACTTTCGTTATTAAAAAGTGCTGGGAGTAAAATCAAGCTCAGCCTAAAGGAGCAAAATTGAGTTTTCTCTGCTCAGAGAAAGAAACCTTCAAGAAAAGGGACTTGTGCCACACTGGGCACAACAAAAACAAGAACATAAGGAAATTATGAAGTTCAGTCACTGGTCCTCAGTCACATCTTTGAAAATTCCATGGATTTCTGGTTTTATTACAAAGTAAATGGGTTTTAATTTAGAGCTAAGTGTATTAAATTTTTTATTAATTTAATTGAATTAATTTTATTTAGAATTAGAATATAATTTCAATTCTGCTCAAACGTCCAAGTTCTGTTTAAGGGGAAAAGTTGGAAAATAAAGAAGCAAAGAACCTGTGTATCCTTTAAAAACCACTCTGGAGTTTGTTATCCAAATTAAGGGACCTGGGGGCTGAGTCACAACTTTTAATTCCAGTGTTCACTGAATTTTTTGGAGAAAAAAAATCCTCTTTTTCTGTCTTATTCCAGCTGTCAATCTTCCCTAATTGGACACCAGGAATCAACCTTTGCACAAGGCTGGGAATGCTCAGCCCCACCCCCAGCAAAACTGAACTCTCCGAGCCCTGGAACTGAGAATCCCAAATATTGATGAGAGTAAAACACCACGGGACGGGATCAGCTGCAATTCCAACTCCAAAATTCCTTTAAATTGGGTTTTTACAGGTGGATTTTGTGTTGTCACTGAAAATAAGTATTTTAAAATGCAGAAAAAGTTCTCAATTGGGTCTTTTTTTTCCCCCAAATCAGACTTTGGCAGCTTCCCTTCCTGCTGACCCCCTAATTTCCCTTTCCACCTGATCCCATGACACGTCCATCAATCATCCAGAGGGCTGGGATGCTGCTTATCATGGATAGGGCACAGCTCCTTTGCCTTAGGAATTCTGTCACTGCCACCACAAAGCCAAATTTTCCCTCGGTGCATCCCAAAATTGATTTTTTTTCCCCCTGATTTTTCACAGAAAAATAGATTTAAAACAGTAATGATTTCTGTGATCCTTGGGAAATTTTCTGGGAGTGCCACCACAAGGATTTTCCAATCTGGAAAATCCCAGCGTGTGTTTTCCCGAAGTCCCTATTCCAGGTGGGATCCATATCAGATAAAACCATCATTAATGGGAGGAATGCCATCAAAGCTCTGCTTTCTCCTGGAAGCTGCTCCCTAATCCTCCTGACAGGGAATTATCCTGGAAAATGAAAATACTCCCACAGGGATATTGTTGAATTGTATCTGAATCCAGAGCCAACTCCAACAGGGTCCTGCTATCCTGGGAAAAAAACCCGGAGGTGTTGATGGCTAGGGATTTGATCCACCTGGAAAATCCATACTTTCCAGGAATCTTTCAATAATATAAATACAAAATGCCCTTGGATGTAAAGGGACGGACAAGAAGGATGGAGAAAATCTTGGGATGTTCACCTGGAGAAGAAAAGGCTCCAGGGAGAGCTCAGAGCCCCTTGCAGGGCCTAAAGGGGCTCCAGGAGAGCTGGAGAGGGACTGGGGACAAGGGATGGAGGGACAGGACACAGGGAATGGCTTCCCACTGCCAGAGGGCAGGCATGGATGGGATATTGGGAATTGGGAATTCCTGTCTGGGAGGATGGGGAGGGGCTGGGCTGGAATTCCCAGATTTGCTGTGGCTGCCCCTGGATCCTTGGCGGTGCCCAAGGCCAGGTTGGACACTGGGGCTTGGAGCAGCCTGGGACAGTGGGAGGTGTCCCTTTCCCATGGAAGGGGCTGGAATGGGATGGGATTCAAGGTCCCTTCCATTCCAAACTATTCCATGATTCCGTAATTCCTTGGTGAGATAGCAACTGTAAATTTAAAAAAAAAATAATAAAGAATCTAACCACGTCCAGTAAATTTTCCATGAACTTCACCAGGAAGTTTCTTCCCCCCTGAATGAGCCAACTCCTTGTTGGCAAAACCTCCACAGAATATCCTGGAGCTGGAAGGGACCCATAAGGACCCTTCAAGGTGGGAGAGCTCAGGTTGGAAAAGTATCCAGAAATCTGAGATTCTTTGGGATGGCAGTGAGGAAACTGCAATTTCCCGGATGAGCTCCTTCCTCCAGGGCTCTGCTCTCCATCTGCTGCTCCCATGGATCCCAGAGACAACGGAATTCACGTTCCCCTTGGAAAAACACTGGTGCATTAAGGGCATCCATGGAGTTTCGGTGCATCCTGGAATCCGTGAAATTTTGGTGCATCCTGGAATGCTTTAGGGGCACAAACCCTTCCAACTGCAGTCCCCAGCAGGCCCCAGGTCATGGAATATATTTTTTAACCTATTTTTAATGGATGTACCTGAAATCCAGCTGCAAATATGAATCCATAACTGCAGCATCCTGGAGGACCAGGAGATCCTGAGCTTCCTTAAATGCATTTTCTCCACAAACACCTTAATCTCTAAAATGATATTAACTGCCTTTCATATTTTATTTCAAGTTGTTGAGTTGCATTTCTTTCAGATCAAATCTTTGGAATTTTTTTCCTGACATCCATAATTTGATCTGGAAAATGCTGGCCAAGCACACAAGACAAGACCAAGACATCGTTGATGTCCAGATGGAAATTTTTGGCCACTGCTCCTGGAATTTTCCTTTCCAATACAATTTGATGGACTGGACCATGGAAAAGGCTGGGATTTTATTTTTTTTTAAGGCAAATTATTCAGCAATTACAATTCCATCAGGGAATATCAGGCTGAATTCATACAATTACAGGAGAAATTCCCTGTCAGGATTCCTGCCAGTTTATGCCGAATTGATTTTCTGCTGCTAAAAGAATTAATTAGGAATTAATTAGGATTTAATGCTGAGTTTTTAATATTAGTGATGGGTATTCATTAATATAACTAAATTTAATAACATACAATGCACAGATTTTGTCTAAAAAGCAAGGATTGGACAAATTACAAAGAAAAAAAGTGGGAAAAGAGGACTAATATTTAAATAAAATTCCAAATGTTTCTCCCACAAGGACCTTGCAGTGACTCTGATTCATTTGGCCCAGATTTTACCTCTGGAATGCCAGACGGGATTGGTCACCTTGGCTTATGTGGGATCCAGGAACAGATGATGGGGAGGGATTATTTCCTCCAAGAAAAACCTGTTTCAATGTGGCTCTTCCTCCTTATTTTTCTGAGTCTGGGAGGCAGGAAATGGGGAAAAGGACTTTGGAATGTCACGTTCTTTACGGAGCACCAGGGTTTGCAGGCTGTGGGGTTTGGAAAGGGTGTTCTGTGGGTCCTTCTGGATGAGATGCCCATTCCCAGCTCACCTGAAAGAACCAGAGATAAAATTCCATGGCCCTGAGTGTCCCTTTCCAAATCCTGCCACAAGCGGAGTCTGAATCCGTCATGGATTTATGAAGGAATCAGGGGAAAATATCCTGTGGATCCAGCTGTACATGAGGAATATAAACTAAAACATTTAAGGTCCTTATTGACCTGCCTTCTTTATAATTCCTGTCTTTCCCAGACCTTGTCTTCCCTTGATGTGGGCATTATGGAAAGATCAGCTTGGAAGGACCTGGAAGGGGGTAGAAAGACCCGGAAAAAGAGGCCAATTTTGTCCACCTTGTTGTCCCTCCTCTGGTCTTCCTCCTGCTTCACTCCCAAGGCTCCAAATGTTCTGCAGGCAGCAGGAGACGACCTTGAAAATATTAATTTCTTCTTAATTTAATTAAAACTGGATTATCTTTATAATACCCCACTCTTTCATGGTGGCACTTAATGGCATAATCCAAATTTTCTGTACCATTTTCATTCCTTTTTCCTGTAGACCATTTGCAACTCAGGCCCACCCTTACCTCTCAAAAGCAAAAAAAAAAAAAAAAAAAAAAAAAGGAAATTAAAGAGAAAATATTAAAAAGAAAGGACATTCACATAGGGGAAAACACATCTTGCAAATTAATTAAAGATTTCCCCTCGGTAGCTCGTTCCATGTGTCCCTGTTGTCCTTTGTCACCTACGGCTTTCCCTCTAGGAGAAATTCTTTGGAAGCTGTGGAAAAAGAAGTCTTGGACTACCTGCAAATCAGCTTTATTGATCCACATGTCCTGAAAACTTAAAATAATTGGGAAAAAAACCCAAACCTAGAGTTCAAATGGAGGTGAAAATCTTTCTTTCCTTCATGACCTGTGCTGAAAAATCTTCTTCTGAAAGGTAAAGCTTTGGATTCAGCATTTTTCCAGGAAATTGGCCATGATTAAATATCCATGTGACCCCATCCTGAACAGAGATACAAATTGGTAGAACACCAGGATATAATTTTAGCAAATTAATTCAATTCCTCATTTGTGGTGTAATTTAGAGATTAATTAAAGCTGAAAAAGACCTTTAAGATCAAATCCAGCCCAGCACCTCCACTGTGGTCACCACTAATCCCAAATTTCCTTGGAATTACAATCTCTGTGCAGGTGCAAACACTTTAGACAGTATTAAAAGCCACATTTTTCATCAAAGTGAGATAAAAATACAGATATATTTTCAAATTAATTTTTATAATATTTAATTTCTTCATCTCTTTGTCTCTGCACTGTGCAGGAATAATTTGTCTCCTTGCTAGCACCACAATGGGTTGAAGAAAAATGGCTCTAAAAATAATTCCATAGAAAAAATATTCTTCGTTTTTTAAAGAATTGCTGGATGGTAATAAATGATCAGGAATTGTGGGGTTTTGAGGATATCTTGGATAAAATTACTCAGTAAAGTGAATCCAAAATTTAATAAATTAATAAGCACAAAGCTGATATAAAACTCTGATATAGCTTGGATTTTCCCTGCATGCTTTGCTCCTAGAGCTGTACAATTAAATTAAATTAACAATAAATTACCATTTTCCAAGTCCTCCTGCTCACCTATGAATAATCCCCGGAAATATCCCAAGGAGCAGATTCCCAATGTAACTTCCACCCCAAAACACGACACCACAAATCCTGGATCTGCACCAGAGATTCCCACAGCCCAGGGATAATTGCCACACACTGGGGATTTGCCTCAATTATCCCAAGGATAATTTGCAGGCAGGAGCAGGGAAATCCCAGGACTGGAACAGAATCCAGTTACTTGGAGTTTTAGGAGAGGGGAACTCCCTGGTAAAGGGAAGAGGTGAAATAATCTGCTCCTGACATTGAGTTTCCTGCTAATCCTAAAGGATGGAGATTGGTTCCAATGCATTCCCTTTCACCCTTTAATTAGGAGAATTGGAATTATTTTAATTAGCCAGTACTGGGCGATGCTGATCCTGGCTTTAGTCGTATTTTGGTTCCACAGGCTGAGGATGAATTGCAGAAATAAGAATTTTTTTCCTCTCTCAGCACTTCTTGCCTTCCATTTCCATGGAATTTCCTTGTGCTCCATGGACACCAGGGGTGGATCCTGTTGAGAGAAGCTCTTGCCTTGCATCCCCTGGGAGAACAAAGTTGTTTCCAGATGCTCTTCCCACCAGAGCTTTGCTTTCCACAACCTTTCCCATTTTCCTGCTCTTAACACCCGTTTCCCAGGTCCTTTTAACAACCACCTTCCCCCATGGCTCCCAGCATCTTTGATTCAAAATATTTTGAGAGTTTGGCCCTCAAGGTCTCTCTCCTAACCCTTTCCCACCCTGGTTCACTTCCTTTTTCTTTTTATCCATCTCCATTGTCCTGATACTGAACCAGGAAAACCCTAAAACCCCACAGATTTTTCAAGTTTTGCTGAATTTTGAGCCTCACTTCCCCCAACTTGTCCCAGAGTGCTCTAATCCCTGCATTGTCCCACCAATTTTTTCTCAACATGTCCTGAAAAAGAAGCAAAACCCACCTTGCGCACTTATTTTTTCCCTTTCCAAAGATTTTTTCTTTATTTATTAATACTTTTATTTATTCATACTTTTTTGGTGGTTTTGGGGAGGATATCCAGGAAGTGGATTTAAACACTAATCCCTTTGGGCAGAACATTGCAGCTGCTCTGGAATCCTTCAGTCGTGCTCTTGTCATCCCTTTTTTTATGTCTGGGATATTCCTGAAGAAAAATGGAAGCAGATTGGAGCCAGAATCCCATTGTGCCCTCACTCTGCTCCCATTCCCTTTCCTCCCTGGGAAAAGGTCTGGGAAAGCTCCTCTCTGCTGTGTGGCCTCTGCAGCTTAAATTACCTTTCTTTTTGGGAAAAGCACAGTCCTTGTCCCCCTACTGCAGCAGGAATAGCACTGGAAAAACGGGAATTGGAACCTCTAAAGGGTCACAGGTATTTCCCTCAATTTTCCCAGTGGTTTATCATGGAATCATGGAATGGCTGAGGCTGGAAAAGGCTTCCAACACCGAGTCCTGCCATCAACTCACCACCACCACTAAATTGTGTCCTCAAGTGCCACATCCACCTTTCCAGGGATAGGGACTCCCTCTGGCCCTGGCAGCCTTTTCCAATGCTGGACAAGCCCTTTCCATGAAGGAATTTTTCCTTAAATCCGATCTAAACCTCCCCTGGCACAATCTGAGGTCGTTTCCTCTCATCCTGAACAGAAGGGGGAGAATCCCCTCCTCCAGAGGCTTCCTCAGTTTGCAGAGATCCCAAGGAGAATTCCATCAAGGATTGCTGCAAATTCCAAAGCTGAAAGTCTTTGAACCCAAAAGAGCTGGAGACGGGAAAGGTTTGGCGGGAGGATTAATGTAGATATTCCAGTTTAATCCAAGGTTGGACAGGGATTGGAGCAACCTGGGATAGTGGAAGGTGTCCCTGCCCATGGGATGGGGTGGAATGGGATGACCTCAAGGTCCTTTCCAACCCAAACCATTCCATGATGATTCTATTCCACAATTTTATGTTCAGGCCACGTTTCCAACACTTCTGAGCAAGTCACTGGGAATTTTGGAGGAACAACAGCTTCTTTCTCCCCACAACACCATCTTGACACAAATTATTTCAGCCTAATAACATCAAGAAGTCTTTTATTTCAATTAACAAAGTCCTATGACTCAGATCAGACACTTCTAAAAAAGAATCATTTCCCAATTTTTTTTAAAAGGAATTCTATCCCGTGGATTTAAAGCTGCCATTTCCCAATGAAAGACTCTCAAATATTCATTTCTTAATCACAGATTCATCTCTCTTTACACCCAATACCATCTTCCTTTTTTTTTTTTTTTTTTTTTTTTTTTTTTTTTTTTTTTTTTTTTTGGCAGGCATGACGGAAAAGAATTCCAATGCTCCATGATAAAAACTTCAGGATGGTTGAAATATGAGCAGATGATAATTGCAACTTAATATGCTAATGGGAACTGGGAAGAATAGGAGTAAATTGCCCATTTATTCCTAAATTCTCAGTGGCAGGGTAAAATGGGAGTCTGGACATCATTTATTAATTGGAAACCTTTCCCAGAATTTATTGGACATAACCATTAAATGGAAACATTGCTAGAGGATGAGAAGAACAGGGTTTATTTGCTCAAATCCTCCCTTCAAAATGATTTCAAGCACTCAAAAATGCACCTGAAAATGGCATCAGTTAAAAGTGCATCATTTATTGGGCGTCCTGAATCTTCCAGGGTGGGAGAGGGGGAAATAAACCTCAAAACATCCCTGAAAATCTGCTGACACTCCCTGAATGTCCTCAGACAAGAGGGAGATGTCTTTCCCCAAGGATTTCATCTCTCCCTAAAACATGCTGTGCATCCATCACCCAGTGCCTGATCCCTCCCCATCCCACCATCCTGAGCTTCTCAATTTATGGAGCGCTGCTGCTTTAATTTAAGGGATAATTTTTAAACCAGTTTCCCTAAGCCGGTGCGAGACTCCCCAGGGATAATCCCTTATTAGCTCATCCCAAATGTTTTATTTAGCTCCTGCTGCTTGGGAAGAGCTTTAAGTCCAATGAAAGTGGCCACTTTTAACTGGGATAAATCTTCCTGCTGAAAGGCAGGGGGGGACTTGGCCAAACTGATGGGATTTTCTGTGGGAATGAGCAAATCTCAGCTTGGGACCTGCTCCTGCTGGCTGGGTTTGCCCTCAAAATTCATCCACTTGTTAATTGGGCATCAGGAGCCTGGAGCAGGATGTTTTCCCTGGAATGTGGCCCACGCCTTGTTTGGGAAACCATCAGTGGTGGGATGAGAAGGGCATCGAGAGCTGGATCTGGTGTGGAATTGGGGTAAAACCAGTCTGGCTCAGCACAGCAACCCCAACATTAAAAACCCTGCTTAGTGGAGGTTTCTCCTGTCATATTCCTCCTTGGAATGTGTGGGGACTCCTCCTTTGGGAAGGGGACACTCCCCAAGGATTTTCTCCCCAAGGAGAAACAGCCCTGGAGTGTTGGTGTGGGTGAGTTTTATCAATCTTGACTTGATAATTGTTTCTTTTTGCTGCCTTCAATAAAATTGCTTGAATAGGATTGCTTTATTATATTGCACTGTATTACACTGTGCACTCAATAATTCTAATTAAGATCTTTCGTCTAATCATTTGTCAGGATAAATATTTCATGTTTATAGAAATGGATCTGATTTTCCATGGCTAAAACCTGCGGGATGAAGTGGCAAAACTTAAACCCTTGACTGGGATTGGATCCAGCCAGCCCCAGGTGACCCCAAGGGGTTTAGGAAACAAAAGGATCCTCTCTGCACCTCCTGACTCAATGGGAGCTTCCCAGAAACACTTTGGAGCTCCCAAAAGTGTGACAGGACCACGGGGAGATTCTTTTCCCCAGGCAACCCCTCTAGTCTTGCCCAACTCTAAATCCAGGATCCTTTATTCCCCATGGAGCGTTGACCCCAAATCCACGGAATCAAAAAATCCAATCTGAGAATTTTAGAGTTGGAAAAGCCCTCTAAGATTGAGCCCAACCATTCCCAGCACTGCCAAGGCCACCACTGATTCCTGTCCCCAAGTGCCACATCCACGGGGATTTGAAATCCCTCCAGGGATGGGGACAGTTCCAGGGATGAGGATATTCCCCAAATTTACATTTGTGCTCTGGGATGGCCCTGCTGGAGCAGGGAATGGGACCTTCTGATCCTTCCCAGCCTGACCCATCCTGGGGTTCAGTTTTGGGTAATAATCCCAGGAATCCACAGGCAGGTAGAAAATCCTGCCCTCTGCTCCCTTACTTTGAGATTCCCTCTTAAAAAAATCCTCCTCAGCTCTGGATCAGCAGCTGGAAAAATCCACACCCCTAACAGCCTTTATACTACACCAGTATAACCCTGAATAAATTCCCAATATTGTGAAAGAACTGGAATGATGGGATTGAAACAAAGGGATGTGTGACAGCCAATTCCATCAGCAAACCAAAGCTCGTTGGAATTTTAAGAAAGCAAATCCTTGGGATTTTTCCTTCGAGCAATATCCAATAGGAGCTTGGTTTGAAAAGTCTGCGTTTTTTTCCCCTAGCCATCATTCCCTACAAGCAAGGGAATTGCAGGGAATCACAATGGATGGATGTGGGATCCATCAATTCAGTGCTGATCCAGGGGAAATATCTGGGAAAGGAGCCCACAACAGGAGCTTGGGAATGCAGCCTGCAGGGAAAGGTGCTCCCTGGGCAGAGGGAAGGAAGGAGCTGGGTGGTTACACAGGAATTGAAGCTCTTCTCCATTTTTCCCAGCTTAATTTTTCCTAATTTTCCTAAATTCTGCTTCTTCCAAGAGCATCACAATTGAGGCATTTCCAAAAGTTCTTCTCCTCGTGGAATGGGAGGACAATGGAGTCTTCACCATTAAGCTGATCATTCCCAACATTTTCTCCACTCAAAAAAAAAAAAAAAAAAAAAAAAAAAAAAAAAGAAGACAGAAAAATCCAATAATCCAGAGCCATTTCTGACATTCTCCTACCAGGACAAGTTTGGGATTCACGTATGGAATTATAGAAATATTCCATTCTGTGATAATTTAACTTAAAATCTTACGAGTGGCTTTGGGATTTTCTTGCTCCTCCAAAAACCAAAGGAATTTCAATCAAAGGTGCACTTCTTAATCTTTATTCCATTCTGTCTCATTGATGATTAAATTTAGGATTTTAATTCCTTTTAAGAAATTCTATCAGAGTGTTTTAGGGAATCTCAGCTCCTCCAGGAATGAATAATATATCCCTGACAGCCCAGATTTCCCACAGAATCCATGGATGGTCCATCCCTGGATAACCCAAGGCCAGGTTGGAGAGGGCTCAGAGCAACCTGGACTTGTGGAAAGTGTCCCTGCCCTTCTCCAGTAAAGATTTCCTAGAGAAAAACACCCAAATCAGAAATTCCAGGGTTTCCCAGTGATTCCCAAAGCATGGAACAAAACTAATCAGGGTAAGAGTAATTTCTCCTCTCCTCCTTCCCAAAATGGACCAGGAAGGAGGGGATGGAGGGGTCCTGTGTGCTGTGAGTGCGTAAGGAGAGAAAAAATATACATATAAATGGAAAAATTCCTTCTGTATCCACGAGAGGGTTTGGATTTGGGAATTTTTTATCCTGTTTTGAAATGAAAGCTGGATTTTCTCCCCTCTGCAAATGAGAATAATTTCCAGGTAATCAGCCCCAGGTTTGTCCTGCTGCACAGGAACCACAACAAACCCAATCTACATTCCTCCCACTGCCTGAGGATGCTGGATAATTCCCTAAATTACAGCTCTGGAAATTTATATGGTTCTTCTGCACCTTTCAAGGGAGATTTTCTTCACAATCCATGCACAAAAGGAGAATGGCATTCCCAAAATTACAGCCACTCGGCAGGGAGGAATAGGAGCCATGGGAAAGGATGAAATCCAGGACTGGCTTGGGAAAAAAATGGAATTTGGTGCCAGGCTGGGAGAGCTGGGAATGTTCATCTGGAGAAGAGAAGGATCCAGGGAGAGCTCAGAGCCCCTTAGAGCCAGGTTATTTGTGCAGGGATGACAAAGGAATTCTCCTTTCCTGCAGAAAGGGTTGGGATTTAACCCTTTCAAATGCCCCAAATGCATTTGGGGTTCGTCAGCACAATCTGGAATGTCCTGGGTTTGAGCAGCCCAGAGGAGGCCACAAAGATGATTTCAGGCATGGAAAACCTNTTGGGAGGGTGAGGAGAGGCTGGGATGGAATTTCCATAGAAGCTGTGGCTGCCCCTGGATCCTTGGAAGTGTCCAAGGCCAGGCTGGAGCAGCCTGGGACAGTGGGAGGTGTCGCTGCCCATGGATGGAGGTGGAATGGGATGAATTTAAGGTCCCTTCCAACCCAAATTATCCTGGAATTCTTTAATGGAATCAGGACTCTCGGAAGGGTCGTTAACTCATGTTTTAACCCAACCCCACAACATTTCCAGCACCTTTTCACCCTCAGCTGAGAAATGCCTCCCTGAGGCTGCTCCTTGTGTAAAAACAATGAGTTTTGTGTCTCCAAAACAACAACTCTTCTTTCATCATCCAAGGAAAGACAGAACGAGCTGATCAAGCCACTTCTTTTGAAGGGAATTCTTTTTTTCTTTTGCTTTTGTGGTGGTGCTGCCCTGAAAATCTCCAGGTTGTGCTCAACAAGAGGCAAGAAAAGCAAAAGCAGCAGAATTTGCTTACTGAGACACTCAGAGCTGTGGAGTCAGCAAGTTCTTGGCAGCAAAGATCACTTGACCTCCCTGTATTTAAAGACAGGTGCAAAAAAAAAAAAAAAAAATTTTGAGTTGTCCTAAATGCACGTGGGGAAAAAAAGCTCTTCATGTTAAATCTTCTCACAGGAGAAAGGAATTAAAAGGTGGAAAGCAGCAAAAAGTGGGAAATATTTTGTAAGGTCTGAATCGCCCTGGGACAATGATGGAACTATGGAAAACAAGAGGTAAGCAGGAAATTAAAAGGGGTTTAATCCATGGGCAGCACCTGAAGGAAAGTGGGAGCTGGGATTTGCTGCCAGGGAACAGGGACAGGAGGAGAGGGAACAGCCTCAGGCTGGGCCAGGGGAGGCTCAGCTTGGATATTGGGAATATTTCTTCATGGAAAAGGGTGCCCAGAAAGTCCCCATCCCTGGAGGGGTTTAAAAATTGTCTGGAGGTGGCGCTTGGGGACAGGGTCAGAGGTGGCCTTGGCAGGGCTGGGGAATGATGGATTCACAGATCTTAAAAATGTTTTCCTACTTTAACGCCTCTCTGGCAAATATGGAAAACAAAGCATTCCCTTTTTTTTAGATAAAAAGCACTGACCATGAACACTTGGACAACCTGGCCTTGGGCACTGCCAGGGATCCAGGGGCAGCCACAGCAAATCTGGGAATTCCAGCCCAGCCCCTCCCAACCCTCCCAGACAGGAATTCTTTCCCAAAATTCCATTTAAACCTCTCCTCTTTTGATTTCCAACCATTCCTCTCCTAGCACTTTCTGTCCTTGTAAAAAATTGTTTTATGAGCTCATTTGAAGGAGTAAAAAGCTGCAAGTGAGTGTTTGGATTTGCTGTGGGGACCTCCTGCATCTTCCTGGGAATATTTGTGGAGCAGGGAGGTGATTTGGGCTGATCATCCCACAAGGAATGTTTGGACACTGAGTCTCCAGACCTGAGCTCTGAATTAGCCAGATTTTGGGGATTTTCCACCACTCTGAGGTGGCCTGGTTGGGAACAGGGAATATTATTTTGGGAGGAATGCCATGGAAACCAGGCAGTGTTGCTGGAAAAATCCCTCCCAACTCTACCTGGTGTCTCTCAGATTTGTACTTTGGGGCTTGTGCAGAGGCTGAAACTCCAAACAAATCATTTCCTCACCCCTCCTCTCCAGATTTTATGCCTAAAATTATTCCTCTTTAACTTCTTGCTCTCATGGGACTGTATTTGCAAAAAAAAAGCTGAAATTTGTACCAGGCTCTGCAGCAGCTTTCTGATCTTCCCTGGGTTTTTTTTATTGTGTCATCTTCAGACAGAGGCTGGTTGGGCTTTAGGACTCCAAAATTCTGGGACCTTCCTGATTTTATTTTCCAGAATCCTCTGCATTTCATTTTCCAGAGTCCTTCATGGCATGCCTATAACAGGAAAAAAGGTGGAGCAGGCAGGCTATTCCTATTTAAATACCTGCTGTTCTCCAAGGAAAACCAGAATTGTTTCCCAATCCACCTGTTCCTATGGATTTCCTATCTGTTGGAAAATTGGTGGCATCCAGGGACACTTCATGGATTTCTGCTCTCACTGGTGGTTCCTTAATGTTAATTGTGACTCTTCCCGTTTGCTTAGTGAAGGCTTTTTCTTCCAGTGGGAAAAGTGTGGAAAA
The DNA here is from genome assembly GCA_013400775.1 of Chaetops frenatus. Lineage (NCBI taxonomy): Eukaryota > Metazoa > Chordata > Aves > Passeriformes > Picathartidae > Chaetops > Chaetops frenatus. The sequence goes on along the minus strand of VZTR01006517.1, from coordinate 206,281 downwards.
GGTGGAAAAATTGGAATATTTCAGTTGGAAGGGACCTACAATGATCATTTAGTCCAACGCCTTGAGCACATCAGGGCTGATAAAGGGTTAAAATTCGTTTTTAAGGCCATTTTCCAACAGATTTCAGGCACCAACCTCTCTGGGGAGCCTATTGCAGGGTTTTTTCACCCTCTCCATAAAGGAATATTTGCCCATCCCAGGTGTAAGAGTGTAGGATGCGATCTCCTCCAGCAGGTTTTTGTTTTGAAAATGATCATCTGGGATTCTGACCAAAACAATCCAATTGTATCCAACAAAAGGAATGGTTGGATGTCCAGCATAGACCAGGCTGTATCCCAGATCCTGGCAGACAGCGGGAAGGAAGAAGAAAAGAGGACTTGGGAATTTCCAGAGCCATAAAAGCACTTTTAACCTGTGCACTTGAGTGCCAGATCATTGCTGCCATCCCCAGCTGCCCAGGGCGTTATTGATCCACCAAATCAGTTCATCCATAGCCTTTGGAATTTGGGAAGCTGGAGCTGACACTGAGATTTCCCTGCTGGCTGCTGTGGTCACTCAGCATTTCCTGTGTGTCCTTCCAATCCCAGGACATTCCCTCTCTCCAGGGCTGTTCCAGACTCACCTGCTGGCTCATTCCTTGGGACTGACACCTTTTCCAACAGTCCCTGACAGCTGAACCCTCTGGACCCTGATTAGTTGGGAAAGGTGAGGAGTTTCCAGGGAAATGCACTTGGAAAGCCAGACCTGTGGCCTGGGGTTTAACCTTTGGAGTGCTGGGAGCAGCAAAATGGGATTTTAGGCACTGAACACCCCACAAAGCTCGCCAGGAGAGAGATCTGTGCATGCCAAGGTTGGAGCTGGAGGCAAAGGGCAGGATCCGAGTGGTTCCAAGGTCTTTGTCATTCCAGACGTGCTGGGAATGCTGCAGATTTGCCCAGGGAGTTTCATACCTCAGATTTGCAGGTGGAAATCTCAGTTTTTCAACCCATTTTGAAGGATTTCCTCCCTCAGCAGCCAGTGTTTTATGGCTTCGAGGAGATTGAAGGTTTGCTTTTCCAAATTATCTCCCCCTATCCTGGCTTGGCCATTCCCAGTTTGAAAGATGTAGGAGCAGGACAAGGAAATGCCAGCAGGGGAATTTCCAGGCAGGAAAAGTCAGGGGGTTTGGAACAGATGTGTCACTGAACTGAAACACAGCACAGAAAACACACAGAGTGCTTTTCCATGAGGTTCCCATGCAGGAACTGCTGAAAGAAGCAGAAATTCCCCTGGTTTTCCTCACCAGCAGCTTCATTGTGTGGTTGGAAAAGCCCTCCCAGCCCATCGAGTCCCAGCTGTGCCCGATGCCCACCTTGTCCCCAGCCCAGAGCTCTCAGTGCCACCTCCAGGAATTCCTGGCACACCTCCAGCCATGGGCACTCCAAAGCTCCCTGGGCAGCCCCTGCCAAGGCCTCAGCACCCTTTCCATGGGGAAATTCCTGCTGCTGTCCAAGCTGAGCCTCCCCTGGCCCAGCCTGAGGCCGTTCCCTCTCCTCCTGTCCCTGTTCCCTGGCAGCAGAGCCCGACCCCCCCTCACTGCCCCTCCTGGCAGGGAGTTGTGCAGAGCCACAAGGTCCCCCCTGAGCCTCCTTTGCTCCAGGCTGAGCCCCTTTCCCAGCTCCCTCAGGAATCCTCCTGACCCTTCCCAGCTCCATTCCCTTCCTTGGACACGCTCCAGCCCCTCATTCTTCCTGTTTTAGAAAGATCTGAAAAGAAACTATGAAGCTGAACCATAAAAAGGGTGACACATGGAAAATCCAGACTCAGCACAGGCAGAGCTGAGGCTCCAGCCCTGTGGAAAACAAGATTCCCACTTCCAAATCTGTGGGAAAACAAAGATTAAGGAGGAGGGAAATGCAGACAGGAAAGGGAAGGAATCCAGGGACAATCCGAGGGCTCAGCCATGGGATAAAGCAAACCTGGGAATGTCATGAGGACAGAGGTGGAACCACCAGCACCAGGCACATCCCACCAAACCAGGAGCAGTGGGAAGCACAGCCATGACATCCAGTGCTTTATCCTGCCTGGAAAGCTCAGCTATAACATCCAGTGGTTTATCCTGACTGGAAAACACAGCTATAACATCCAGTGGTTTATCTCGCCTGGAAAGTACAGTATAAAATCCAGTGGTTTATCCTGCCTGGAATGCACAGCCCAGTGGTTTATCCTGCCTGGAAAGTGCAGCCATGACATCCAGTGGTTTATCCTGACTGGAAAACACAGCTATAACATCCAGTGGTTTATCTCGCCTGGAAAGTACAGTATAAAATCCAGTGGTTTATCCTGCCTGGAGAACAGCCCAATGGTTTAACCTGCCTGGAATGCACAGCCGTAACATCCAGTGCTTTATCCTGCCTGGAAAGCTTAGATATAACATTCAGTGGTTTATCTTGCCTGGAAAGTACAGCCATGACATCCAGTGCTTTATCCTGCCTGGAAAACACAGCCATAACATCCAGTGGTTTATCCTGCCAGTCCCATGTCAGGGCTCAGCAGATTCCTGCAGAATTCCAGGAGCAGCCGAGGTCCCCTGTTCCAGAACCAACACTGACATTTTCCGCCACATATGCCAGGAAAATGCCCAGGGATGGCGTCAGGTGCCAACAATTTGGTGCCAGCACAGCGTGAAGAGGTCAGGAGTTGGACTCCGTGATCGTTGTGAGTCCCTTCCTGCTCAGGATATTCCAGGAAAAATCCTCCTTCCAACAGGTTGGATCTCAGCAACATCTGCCCCACACAGGTGGGGATTAATCACATTGCTGGCCCTTCCACAACAAATTCCAAGCTCCTGCTCCAGGCTGGAAGACCAGAATTGATTTATTGGAGGGCTTTGATCTGAGCCTGGAGTGTCCCAGCCGTGATCCATCAGCTCCCTGCAGGAGCTGTCCAGGTTTACCAGCGCAGCCCAGAACTATCCAAACTAAAGGTATTTAATCCATGTTTTCTCGTTGTGGAGGAGGGAAAGATGAATTTCTGATGTTTTCCACAGCTTGGGGCACAGACAAGAGCTGGAGGTGATTTTGTTAAGCTGCCAAAATTTCATCCTGTTTCAGGTCCTACCAGGTAATGGAAAGGGCTACCGGTAAATAAAAGCGCTCTCTGCTGAAAATAAATAACTGGGATGATTCCAAAAATCTACAGAAAAAGAGAAATCCTTCTTCCAGGACCTCAAAATAGTCAAGAATTCCCTTATTAAACACTGGCAAAATGGGAATTATCAGGAATGCCCAGGCTCAGGGGGTCAAAGATCAGCATAAAAACAGAATTATTTTGCTTAATTCTGAGCATTGCTTGTGCTGTTTGGAGGTGAAACGTGTTTGACATAAATATCTGCAAAATCCCAGCTCCGGGTGTCAGAGGTATTGTATTCCCACAGAATTTGGGGAAGATAAGCTCGAATTCCCTCCCTGTGCTGTGCAAGTCCTTGCCTGGTCCCTGGGGTGTGAGAGCTGAGTCAGGAGTTTTCCTCCTGAGCTCAGGATTAAAAGCTTTAACTTCAGGAGTCAACAAAAAGGCCAAGGAAGAAGCTGTGAGCCAATTTCAACCCCAGCAGGAGGAAAAAGCAGGAATCCACAAGTCATTCCTTCTGCCAGGTCCTGAGTCAGGCTGGAGGTGTAATAATTGGACTTGTGTTCTCCTGCTGGTCCCAAATTCTCCCAATGAATTACATGGCATTTATCCATAGTAAATTACACCAGAACTGGTGTTTGAATCCCACAGCCTTTCCAAAGGATGCCCATGGATACCAGTTCTTTGGGAGTCATCCCAATCTCACCACTTTGTCCATGAATTTGAAAATACCAAGGAATTCATAGGCTGGGTATTTAAATGTCTTTTTACAAAACCACTTCAGCAGATCCAAAGTGACTTCAGCATCTCCCTGACAAGATCCCACGCTGAGTTTTTATCCCAAGGAATTCAGCTGCCAAGATCCTTCTGGTTGGAACACAGAGACAAAACAAGGGAACACAAAAGCCAGGCCTGTATCTGTGGTTGCCCCTGGTTTGCAGATCAAAAGGAACAACTCAGCTTTGAAAAGCGAGCACGGATTTGGCCTTTTGAAATCCATCACCTTGGCAACACCAGGAACAGGGAATTGTAATGGACAAACCTCGGGGTTGGACGGAGTCCGTTGGACAACCTGGCATCAAAGGCAAGAAATGTGGTCATTCCCTGCCAGGGCAGCCCTCAAGACCCTCTCAGGTGCAATTTCCTCCATCCCAGGAGCCAAGTTATGGGAATGGGATTGACTGGAAAATTAGCGGTGTCCAGATTCCCAATTCCGTCTGCGGATCTGCCACAGGAGCTGTTCCCACGCCGATTCCCAGGACTGTGCCGGTGTTCTCCAGATTCTCAAGAACCCCAGAATCCCAGGATGGCTGGGTTGGAAAAGGTTTGGAGCAACCTGGGATAGTGGAAGCGGTCCTTGTGCATTGCAGGGGTGGGATAGGATGGGATTTATGATCCCTTCCCAAATATTCTGGGATTCCATAACACAAAGGGAATTGGGAAGTGTCAGGGCAGCAAAACACAGCTTTACCTCAGGAATGGGATTTTTGGATTTATTGGAACAACTTAATAAGTTTCCTGGGATTTATTAAATGTTTTTTTTTCCATGGCAGGGGGGTGAACTCCAGTCTTATCCCTGCTTTTTATCCCTGGAATGCCGATGATAATTTAGTGAGGAATTAAATCAATCATTCTTTCTGTCACTAATTTGTATTGAGCTCCAAATCCATTCCTGATATTTTAATCCAGGAACAGTCATCCCATCTCTTCTAACAAAGCCACCCTTGAAATCAGAAATATCTCGGATTTTTCCCTACTTTTTTCTTTCCTCCACTCAAAAGCTTTCCAGGGAATATTTTGCTTCTCTTTTAAGGGAATATTTATCAAACCTTGTGTCAGCCTATTCCAAAAATCACAGGCTGAGATAAGAGGAAATAACAGCATCCCTTTCCCAGCCCCGTCCTCCATCCATCCTGGAAAGGGATGAGGAAAATAAACCAATGGATCCACTCCCCACGAGCTGAGTATTGACCCTGAGGAAGAAAAATGAAACCTTCTCCCAAGATTTATTTGGGATATACTCCCAGATCTCAGGGAAAGGAGTCTATAAAAGGTGCTGCTCATCCCTGGTGGCTCCGTGTGATTATGTGGAGCTTCCCCACGGAAGCAACACGGCCCTGAATTTATTAAATCTGATTTTCCATGAAGGATTAGGTGTCAGCCAGGCAACAGCAGCATCCTGAACCTCAGCTCATGGAAAAAGACAGGCTCAGGGGTTCGGGATTGGAATTTTAGATGTCAGCCTGATGATGAAGTGGGATCTCCGCTGATTCATCCTTATTTCCAGCTCAATTCCCTCTTGGAAAGGGGAGCCCCTGCAATCCATCCTGCCTGAGGCACCATGTCAGAGCCATCAAAGAGCCAGAGAAGCTCCAGGAATTCTTATTAAACCATCAGGGATCTTGGAGCTGGAGTCAGACTCCCAATATTTTGTGGGTGAATTTCCCTGGGATCACAATGTAAGCAGGGCCCTCATGGGGAGGCCAAACCTCTGCTGCCACAGCTCCCAGTCCATGCAGGAATTCCTGCTGGGGTTTTTTGGGAGTTGCTCCTCCATTCTCCTCGATCCTTCATGGCTAAAGAGGCAGGCAAGGAGAAGTAACTGGATCAGCTGGACTGACCTGGGTGAGCTGGATTCTGCTCCTTCTTCTGCTGTCATGAGATCCCACCTGGAATATCGTGGACAGTTGTGGTGTCCCCAAAATGAAAGGGACATGGAACTGTTGGAGCAAATCCAGAGGAGTCCATAAGGTTTCTGAAGGGACTGGAGCACCTTCCCTATGGAAACAGGCTGAGAAAGTCGGGAATGTTCAGCCTGGAGAGGAGAAGGTTGTGTGGAGACCTCAGAGCCTCTTCCAGGATCTGAAGTGGCTACTGGAAACCAAAGAGGGACAATTCCTCAGGATCTGCACTGACAGGACAAGGGGGAAATTTAGATGGGATGTTGGGAAGGAATTCCTGGCTGGGAGGGTGGGGAGGCCCTGGAATAGAATTCCCAGAGGAGCTGTGGCTGCCCCTGGATCTCTGGAAGTGTCCAAGGCCAGGTTGGACTGGGTTGGAGCAGCCTGAGACAGTGGAAGTTGTCCCCTGTGGCAGGGGGTGGGACTGGTTTCTCCTGTAAACTGAGATTAATCCCTCCTTTTGAGCCCATCCCAATTCCAATGAAAAATTGCTCAACCTTCTGTCCCTCCCTCAACCATTCAAAGCAGGCCTTTGTCTCCTGGCCAAGAAATTCAGAGCTGGAAAATCACAGAAAAACTGAAATAGGGAGTAACGTTCCCGCTTTTGATGGAAGAGCATCCAAGCAGGGAGACAGGAGAACTCTCCAGCTCTCCCAGGCTGGGGAGAGACTGATTTTCCAAAATTGCAGCTCCATTTTAATCAGAATTTATTGAGCTCCACGCAGGCAGAGTCACTGAGGGTCGATGTAAATAGAGGATGTCAGCTTAGATATCCATGGGATGAAACATTATCCTGCTTCTTATTCCAGTCTGGGAATATTTGTATTGTTTAAGATGCTGACTTCATCAAAATTCTCTATTTTTGCCTTATTAAGACTCAGATCATGGTATTTTAAGAGATAAATACTCCAGCCCTGGGAGTGGGTTTGGTTTCAGTAAAAGAGCAGCTCAATCAGCTCATGGTCTCGGAAATTTTTCTTCCAGAGGAAAATTTAGGCTGTTTAGGCGGGGGTTTGGAACTGGATCATCTTTAAGGTCCCATTCAACCCAAAATATTCTGTGATTCTCTGATTCATATTCCTTTATTTGATTATGGCCCAAAAGCACCTCAAATCTAACAAAAATGCGATTACAAAATTATTGTTTTTAAATTTTAAAGACATTCTGAAATCTGGCACAAATAAATTCAAACTATAAATCAAATACTCACTGTGATCAATGAGGGTAATCAATCAGTCAATCAATTTATATCTATTGATTAATTTTCTTGCAGATCTGCTCTAACACATCTCCAAATGCTGAAATCCCACCAGATTTCCAAGCCCTGTGGATACCAGCCTGGCAAATCCCTGGAAAAAAAGGTTCTCTGCTAAAGATGAACTGTCCTGAGTGAGGGGACAAAAGGAAATGGCCCCAGGTGACACCAGGACAGGATAAGATTAGATAGAGTAAAAATTTCTCCATAAAAAGCATGGAGATGGAACAGCAGTGATGGAATTCCCATCTCCAGAAGCATCAAAAAAATGTCTGGATGTGGTACTTGAGGGCTTGGTCCAGTGCTGGTGCTGGTTGATGATCCTAAAGGGTTTTTTCCAGCCTTAAAAATTCCATTATTTTTTAAGTCCTTAACATGAGTGAATTCGTTTCCCTTCTCCCATCACTTCCCATTTCCAGCATCTCCAGTGGTATCTGGGATGATTGGACATCCCAGGATCCCACTCAACCCAGTCAATGCACAGATTCGCAATGACCATCCCAAAAATACTTGGGAATGGCAGGAATGAATGGGAGAAAACACAGTTCTTGTCCAAAGCCACCCCCTGGTTACAACCCAAAGTGGGGAAGGTTTTCCTGTTTCCATGGGATCTGTAGGAAAACTCTTTGTCTTCAGGTTGTCTGGACAAGAGCTACTAAAAATGCTGAATTGATAATTCCCTCCCAGGCAAAATCAGGGAATCATTCAGGTCAGAAAACATTCCAAGATCATCAATCCAACCTTTGAACTGCTAATCCACATCATGAAGTGCCACATCCACTGGTTTTTTGAGCACTTCCAGATATGTCAGATAAGAGATCCCAAAATTCCCTTCAAAACCATAAATGGACTTCAAAATAAGATTTTAAAGGGGAAGTTGGACCTTAAAAGTCCCTTCCAAACCATTCTGGGGTTGTGTTACATCGGAACATCTGGAATAACAAATTCCTCTTTGGGGGGGAAGAAGGCAACACTTCCCTAATTTTCCAGAGGGAATTTGTTTGGTAACCCTACATCCTTGTAAGCATGGAAAAAAATACAGGGTTTTTCTGTAATTCCCCCAAAAAAAGGTGTAAATTAACAATGATCCAGTGAACCAGCCCAGGGAGAGAGGCACCCTCAGGGAATCCCTGGGAACACAAAGCAGGGAAAGGCTGGGATGTTTCTATTCCCACATTTCCTCACACTCGGTGTGGGATGATAATTGAGGAGATTTTTACTCCCCATTTATTGCTAATCACCAACTGCTGGCCTTGGGGTTTTATTTCAGCAGAAACCCTCTGAACCACCTATCCAGGAAAATATTTTGGGAGCTCTGCTGGAATCTCTGAGATTTTTAAAAGGAAAAGACTTTTCCACACTCCCCATCAGGGGGTAACACAGGTTGGACCTCCAAAACAAATTTTTACTGGGTTTAGCACAACAAATGGGGCTTGGGGACATGGGCAGTGGTGGCCTTGGCAGTGTTGGGATAATGGAGCCTCCAGGAGCTGTTTTATCAGGAAAATATTCTGGGAACTCTGCTGGAATCTTGGAGTTTTTAAAAGGAAAGGACTTTTCCACACTGTCCATCAGGAGGTAACACAGGTTGGGTCTCCACAAGAAATTTTTACTGGGTTTAATGCAACAAATGGCACTTGGGGACATGGGCAGTGGTGACCTTGGCAGTGTTGGGATAATGGAGCCTCCAGGAGCTGTTTTATCAGGAAAATAGTTTGGGAACTCTGCTGGAATCTTGGAGGTTTTTAGGACTTTTCCACACTCCTCTTCTGGGATGTGTGGAAAAAAATGTTTGGATATCCACAAGAAATTATTTTTGGGTTTAACACAACAAACAGCACTTGGGGGCATGGGGAGCCCTGGGATAATGGGATCTGATCCCAGTCTCTGCTCCAAGGGCCCAGCAGTGGCAGCTGAGGAACAGGCAGGGATTGATCCCAGGAATTGCCCCTGGACAGGAGGCAGAACTTCTGCCCTGGGCACTGAACAGATCCCAGGGAGGGGCTGGAGTCTCCTCCCTGAGGACATTCCGGAGGTGTCTGGACACACTCCCGTGCCATGCGCTGGAGCAGATGCCCCTCTGGGGTCCCTTCCTTCCTGACCATCCTGGAATTCTTGGATTATTTCCATCTCCGGTGGGTTCAATGCTCTGTCAATCTTCCCATTGTCTCCTCTTCCTGCCGAGCTCCCTCCGGTACCTTTGGAATCTCCATAACTTCCCATCCTCCTCTCTCAACATTTTAGCTCTCGATATTCCAGTTTTATTGCACGCTTTCATTCCCAACCAGAATTTAGGCAGAGCTCTGAGCCCAAGATGGGGCTGGAGTTGAATTCCTGGACTAAAATTAATCCCTTTGCCAAGACCTCATTCCCGGTATTTAGGAGGTTTCTGGTGGTTAAAACCTTCCCTGTGTTGTAGTAGCTGGAGCAGCCCCAGATTTGAAACTTCCAGAGAAATAAGAATTATTTCCCTGTTAGAAAAACAGACAAGAGCTGCAGGCAGACATCGATCAGAGCAGAAAAGTGAATTTATTGCTGATTAAAACCCTGCTAAGCCACCCCAGGTGAGCAGCTCTTACCTGCACGGATTGTTGTGCTCCTCAAGTTCACCCAGCTACGTCCTGAGCCATAGGAATTATTAAAAAAAAACACTAGGGAAAAGGAAGCCTGGCACAGGCAGAGTGCAAAGGGCAATTATGTTAGATAAACATGATTAATTAGCACAGGAAACTCGTTAAGTGCTGCCAGTGAGACCCTGCCCTGGCACAGCCACACTGCAGTGATTGATGTTGGGTGGTCCTGCTTGGTGGGAGCACAACTGATCCGAATGCTCCTGACAGGACACAACCAGAACAACTTCCCTTGTTCATTCAGGATGAGTGGATATTTCCCATGGAATGCCCTGTGCTGCTTCCTGAAATTCCCTCACCCATCTTGTTCCCATGGCAGCTGTTCCCAGCTTGCCCCAGTGCCACAATTCCGCATCCTCAGGGGCTGTGGGCTGTGCTCGGCGCTGTGTCCATGCAGCTCATCCTGGGTTTTTCCATCCTCGGCACATCCCAGGGGTGCAGGGATTTCCAATCTGGACAGGAAAAGGAGCCAAGAGGGACCAAACCCCTCCTCCCTTCCATTAACTTTAATAATCAGCACCAAAACAAAGAAACGAGTTTGGGAGGCACAAAAGCTCCAGCCACAGACAGAGGGAATGGATGGGCAGGAATTCCTCCCATGGAAGTCAAGGAACTGAGGTGGAACTGGATAACCTTGTGTTGATCTTCCAAGACACCCCTGATGCTCAGTCACCAAAATAATGACATTTTATTCAGACAAATGAGCATGAGATCAGGAATAATTCAGCATGGAATCAGGAGGAGAAGGGTTAATTATTCTCATGGCAAATTGAAAAATCACCACTGGGCTCATTATGGAATATCCAGACCAGGAGGAACGTCTTCTCACTTATCCAGCAGCTCACAAAAAAATGATGGTTTCAATCTCGCAATGGCCCCAGCAGCTTTGGGTGTGCCTTGCTCTGGTCCTCCTTGGTGGGAAAGGTTTTGGTTTTCCAAAAATCCAACGGAATTCTGCTTTCCTGAGGTGCTCATGAATCTTAATTTGGATATACTTAATTTTTAAAAGAGATTAAAAATTAGTTACATCTGCCAGAAACTGGGCTGGGAAAGGTTCAGGGAGTCACAGAGTCCCGGAAGGGTTTGGGTTGGAAGGGACTTCAAATCCCATCCCATTCCATGGGCAGGGACACCTCCCACTGTCCCAGGCTGCTCCAAGCCCTGTCCAGCCTGGCCTTGGGCACTGCCAGGGATCCAGGGGCAGCCACAGCAAATCTGGCAATTCCAGCCCAGCCCCTCCCCACCCTCCCAGACAGGAATTCCCAATTCCCAATATCCCATCCAGCCCTGCCCTCTGGCAGTGGGAAGCCATTCCCTGTGTCCTGTCCCTCCATCCCTTGTCCCCAGTCCCTCTCCAGCTCTCCTGGAGCCCCTTTAGGCCCTGCAAGGGGCTCTGAGCTCTCCCTGGATCCTTCTTTTCTCCAGGCGAGCATTCCCAGAGCAGCTGGCTCCAGAGCAGCTCCAACCTTTGGAGCATCTCCAAGGATTCCTCTGGATTCTCTCCTGCTGCTCCACACCTCACACCAGCAGCTCCCTTGGTTTTATTCCTGTCCTTGTTTGAAGTTGTTGCCTCACACCAACTCACAAAGAGCCTCCAAAGCCCTTTCCACCATCCCACATCATTTTCATCCGTGGAATCCTTCTCCCAGCTGGAATCAGCCCTTGTTACTCCTGTGATCCGGGGCAGGGAATTCTGCTGTGCCCTTTCCCTCAGGTTAGAGGCAGGAATTCAGCAATCCATGGAATTCAGCAGTCCCTGCAGCCCTTCCCTGAAGTCTCCACTTCCCAGCTGGAGCTAAATCCAAGCCCTGCTTCCCGTGCTTTCCATGTTCTGCCATTCCTGGATGCACACAGGGAAGCAGGGGCTGAGTGAGCAAACAAAACCTCAAACCCAGCATTGTATTTCAGAGTTAAGGAGGCTCCCAACACCCAACCACAACAATTCCTCTCCCCAGCTCTGATTTCTCCACTTTTATTCCATTTATTACCATGGAATAAGCCCAGCTGGATGCCCTGGCAGTGGGATAAAACCAAACTGAAGTTTCTTGTTGTGTTATTCATTTCCACAGGAATTAAGAGCTGAACATGGGGGTTAGTGAGTGAAAAAAATCCTCAGGGGCTCGAGTTATTTCCAGCTTTTGTTTTTAATTAATGAGGCTCTGGAGTGGGTTCCAAGCCAGCAGCTTCTGGAATGATTCAGCTTTTCACTCCCAGGGAAGTGATGCTTGGCAGCCTCTTAGCAAAGTGCAGCATTTTGGGGATATTTTCCACACCTTTAGGAGCAAATCAAAGATTTTGCTGCTCTAAAGCAAAACCAGCCAGGAAGAGCAGCAGGGTCAGGCAGTTTTCAAGCCACAGAAGGGAGGCACCAATTTAAACTGTTTAATTACCAATTAATTAATAAATCCCACTCCAAACCAGATCTGAGCTGGAGCTGCAGGAGGATTTAGGCTGATTTTAGGCTCCTATACCCACGTGAAAAATAGAAATCATTTCCTCAGTGGGAAAATAATCCTGCAGTCATCCAGGCTCAGGAGAACCATGGAATAGTTTGGGGTGGAAGGGGTTTTAAAGATCAAATTTTTCCATGGGCAGGGACACCTTCCACTATCCCAGGGTGTTCCAGGCTCCATCCAACCTGGCCTTGGACACTGCCAGGGATCCACAGCTGTCTGGGAATTCCATTCCAGGGCCTCCCCACCCTCCCAGACAAGAATTCCTTCCCAATATCCAAATCAAATTTCTCCTTTTTCAGTTTGACCCCATTCCCTGTGTCCTGTCACTCCAGTTCCTGATGATTTGTCCCTCTCCAGTTCCCTGGAGCCGCTGGAATGTTCTGGGAGGTCTCCACTCTACCTTCTTCTCTCCAGGTTGAACATTCCCAGCTGTCCCAGTCTTTCTCCATAGGGAAGCTTCTCCACCCCCTTTATCAACTCCATGGCCTCCTCTGGATTTGTTTTATCCCTGTAAACTTTGCAGAATTCCCATTTCCCAAGTTTTTATTCCTGCAAACATTCCAGAATCCCAATTTTCCGTGTTTTTATCTCAATAAACATTGCAGAATCCCGATTTCCCATGCTTTTATTCCTATAAACATTGCAGAATCCACATTTCCCCTGTTTTTATCTCAGTAAACATTCCAGAATCCCAATTTCCCTTGCTGTTATTCCTGCAAACATTCCAGAATCCCAATTTCCCTTGCTGTTATTCCTGCAAACATTCCAGAATCCCAATTTCCCTTGCTGTTATTCCTATAAACATTCCAGAATCCCCATTTCCTGTGTTTTTATCTCAGTAAACATTGCAGGATACCGATTTCCCATGTTTTTATTCCTATAAACGTTTCAGAATCCACATTTCCCATGCTTTTTTCTCTGTAAACATTGCAGAATCCACTTTTCCATGATCCATGGAACACGAGGTGACCAAGCCACTGATGCCACACAAAGTAGGGCACGGAGCAGGGAATGTGTCCCTGCACTTCTTTAAATAACTTCAATATTTCAGGGATGTGATGCTTTTCCAGAGAATCCAACTGAGCCGGGGTTTTCCAAGGGCAGCTGTAGATCCTCAGATTCATCCTTGGGAAGGGGACACCCTGCAGGATTAATCCTGGAGACATTCAGTTATTTAATTCGTTTATTAGCCTTGATAAAAATTCTTTTAATGGCCCTCATTATCTCAATTAATTTGGAATTTGTTGGGGAGCACCAGGGAAGAGCTGCTCAGTAGCCAAAAACAGCTCCTGGTGTTTGGATCGTGCATGAAGGGAAGGAATTGGCTCATCCAGACACTTCTCCATTTTCCTTGGATTTCAGAAGAGAAGGAATCATCTCTTGGGGTTCCTCTGGAGACCAAGCCTCTCCTTCTGGTTTCCTCCTCCTCCTCATGAGCTTTGAGCAAGGGATCGTCCCCAAAGGTGGGATACAAACATGCGGAGCTGCTGCTGCTGTTCCCAAAACTGGGGGTTTGGAGAAATGTCCATCCCTAAATCCCCCAAACATTCTGAAGGTCTGGAAGACGGAACTCGGGAAAAAATTCAAAAGATTCCAGAATATCCAGGTTGGAAGTGAATTCAAACCCCATCCAGTGCCATTCCTGGGGCAGGGACACCTCCCACTGTCCCAGGCTGCTCCAAGCCCCAGTGTCCAACCTGGCCTTGAGCACTGCCAGGGATCCAGGGGCAGCCACAGCAAATCTGGGAATTCTATTCCAGGGCCTCCCCACCCTCTCAGCCAGGAATTCCTTCCCAACATCCCAACTAACCCTACCCGCTTTCAGTTTAGGATCATTCCCCCTTCTCCACAGTAAAAACTCCCATATGAGAGCCAGGATTTTCCATCCAACTCCATTTTCCAATGGAAATACACTTTTGGAAGCAACCAACATTCCAAGGAAAATTCTGCCTTAGAAACCATCCTCATTCCCTCCACCAAAAAGGTGCCAAAAACCCAACTCCAACCCCACCAGAGCAAACGAGAAACTTTTCCATTTCAGATCTCCTTTTCTTTTAAATCTCATTTTCAACACAAGCAGCAAAGAAGGTTTTGTTTTCTCTCTCAGTGAAAACTCCTTGATTTAGCTACAACACAATAACAATAATCTGATTTTTACCTCCCACAGGGACACTCACACAACTCAGGCCTGCAGAGAACACAGAGAAAAGCTGAATTCCTTGTTTTGTTTAAACCCAGCTGGGTCAGAAACGGGGAGGTTCTGATTCCATCCTTTTGTTGGATTTGTAACAAAACAGGAAAATTTACCAGAAAACTGAAGCTTTCAAGGTTTTCTGTGGAGAAAACAGGAGTGAAGCAAAAAAATGGCATTTTTTAGGCCATTCTGATTGCAGGTTATCCACGTTCCTGCTGTGCAGGAGGAAATTTTGTGGAAATATTTACGGAATGGGCTGCAATGGAATTCAGGCCTGGATGAAATCAGCTCAGGATCACTCGATCCAGGAGCAAAAAGCAAAAGGAGCTTGATGAGGAATCCAGTTCCCACTGGGATATCAATAATTCCCTCAGAATTCCTGGATGGGATAGGCTCAGGAGGGAGATGTCCAGTATTGGATCCAACATTTATCACTCAGGAAAATCTCTGTTCCCTGATGAATTCTGAGAGTTGGTTACACTCCTGATGTTTTCCGTGTTCCAAATATCCAGGAGATTTCTCGGCTCCAGCTGCTGGGAAATCAGACAAAGCAAACTCAAAAATTGGGACTTCACATGGAATACTGGGAAGAACAGCCTGTTTCCATAATCCCCTTTAATTTTCTGCTGAGGTGTAAGGTAAAAACAGAGAAAAAACTAAAATTAAGGTCAAGTCTCCAAGAAAAACATGGATAAATCCTTGGGAGGTGAATGATCCAGTGCTCTCTGCCCCAAAATGAGCTTCACCCAACACTAATGAAGGGTTTTAATCTAAAATATTCCAATTTGCTGCTTTCTTTTGGTTTGGAATTCCTGGCTAAAAATGTCAGGAATGCATTTTTCTCTCCTCACTGGAATCCTTTGGGAGTCACAGAGCTGGATGGATTTAAATGGCACCGTAATGGCTGGAGCAGGAGATGGGAATCAGCCCATCCCTAAGGTTCCTTATTCCATTCCAAAAGCTCCCAGAGTCAGGAGAAAGATGGGAATGAATTATTCAGCCTGCCTGGGGCATTATTGGATAACTGATTGCGGGTTATTGAGTGGGGAAAAAAGCAGGAATTGCAATAATTGTAATTCATCTTCAGGGAGAAGCTGAGTTCTGGGGTTTAGGATCAGCAAATCAGATCCTTTATGAATAATCTTAGCTTGGTTTGAGGTTTGAGGGAGTGTTTAGTTTCAAATCCATGAGCAGGGTTCTTAAGCTGGTCCAAGTTTTTCTTTTGCACCATTTTTTGCGATAATAAGTAGTGGAATCCTCATTCCTGGAGGGATTTAAAATCCCTGTGGATGTGGCACTTGGAGACATGGGGCAGTGGTGGCCTTGGAATGCTGGGGGTGGTTGGACTCCAACCTCAATGATTCCATGCTTTGTATTTTTAAAGTCCTAAAGCTGAAAGGAAAAGGAAAGACCTTGAAATAATTTTATTTTAAAGTTAAATGATAATAATGGGATTTTAATAATAATTCAAAGTTTGTGGGTTTTGTGACAGAGGACTTATTTTTTTAAAAAGATTGCCTTTTTAAATTGAAAAAGCAACTAGTTAAATTGCATTTCACAAGTTCTAATGTAAATACAGGTTCCATACCTGTTTCCATTTTTTTTTAAAAAGCAATTCTAAATTAAGTAATTTAAAATCAGACTATTTTTTCATAAACCCTGAATTTTAAGGATTGGTGAACAGATTGGGGTTTCCCATATGTTTTTAACCAGAAAAATCCTAAATAACTGGCACTGGTGGCTTTCAATCCTCCCAGTTTGACACTTCTTGGGATCCTTCTGCAGCTCTTTGGTTTTCCAGAGCTGCAAATCCCAGCTTCTCATTGGGATTTTCTATTTGGGTCTCCCAAACTCCCTGCCAGGAATTGCCAGGAACCTGCACAACTCCTTCGTCCTCACAGTCAAGCCCTGAATCCATTTTTCTCCTCCCTATTTTTGGTAATCCCTATTTTTTGGCAATCCCTGTTTTTTGGCATCCTCATCCTATCCTCATCCTGTCTTTCAGGACAAAAGAGACATCAAGTCTGAATTTCCAAGCCTGGTTTCTTCCTCCAGGAAAACCCTCCTGGAAAATCGCTGGATTTTATGGATCATTTCAGTGGAAAAATCCCTTGAAAAATGGAAATGTGAGGCCTCCACATGGAGGATGAAACCCTCAGTGCATGGACACAAAGAACTTTCCGTGGGATGAATTTGGGAAGAACACAGACGACATTGTTATCCCATTCCAGATCCTTTCTTTTCTGCAGGAGCTGGAATTGCACAGATTTCTGAAGGTCTCCACCTCATCCAAACAGGGATTAAATCCAGACTCTTTATTTCCCACATTTTATTCCATCTCATCAAGAAGAGGGAGAAAGAGGGAACATCAGCCCCTCTTTCATCCAGCTCCACATTCCAGAGCTGGAGGATGGAAAAAATCCTTCTACTACAGAACAAACTCCCCCAGTCCGACCTGGGATGACTCCACACGGAGCAACTCCAGGCACCACTGACTAAAATTTGGCACTGCCACGTTGTTATTCCTTCCCAGCATGACTCTGCCTCGTTTTGCAGGTGAAAACATCCGACTTCATTTTTCCTGCTCCACAAATGGACAGAAGAGGGCAGGAAAATGTGGGGGGAGCTGCTGGAACCATCCCTTGTTCCACCACTGAGTAATCCCACAACTCATCCAAAGGGTTCCAAGAGCAGCAGGCAACACAATGCAAAATCTGGGAATGAGAGGAATTCCACTTCAGGACTTCTAGATGGAATTTGGTCCGAAGAACCCCAGGATTTCTTTCTGCAGGAATCGGGGTGACACCGGTGCTGGGGCGCTCACTTGGGCCTTGGAGCCAAGACAATCAGGAAGGAAAAAAGCTGGAAAAAAGCAATTCCAGGCACCACTGACTAAAATTTGGCACTGCCACGTTGTTATTCCTTCCCGGCATGACTCTGCCTCATTTTCCAGATGAGAATATCCAACCTCATTTTTCCCGCTCCACAAATGGACAGAAGAGGGTGGGAAAATGTGGGGGGAGCTGCTGGAACCATCCCTTGTTCCACCACTGAGTAATCCCACAACTCATCCAAAGGGTTCCAAGAGCAGCAGGCAACACAATGCAAAATCTGGGAATGAGAGGAATTCCACTTCAGGACTTCTAGATGGAATTTGGTCCAAAGAACCCCAGGATTTCTTTCTGCAGGAATCGGGGTGATGCCAGCACTGGCGCTGTCTCGCTCAGGCATTGGAGCTGTGACAACCAGTAAGGAAAAAAGCTGGAAGGACTGGGGACAAGGGATGGAGGGACAGGACACAGGGAATGGCTTCCCACTGCCAGAGGGCAGGCATGGATGGGATATTGGGAATTAGGAATTCCTGTCTGGGAGGGTGGGGAGGGGCTGGGCTGGAATTCCCAGATTTGCTGTGGCTGCCCCTGGATCCCTGGCAGGGCCCAAGGCCAGGTTGGACACTGGGGCTTGGAGCAGCCTGGGACAGTGGGAGGTGTCCCTGCCATTCCACATAATCTAGAAAACAATTCCAGGTGGGATTTTGCCAACCAGGCCCTTTTTCCTGACTGAAACCAGGAAAACCCACCAGAAAAGCCACAATCACCGTGACCTTCAGGATAAATTAATCCCATAAACCCTGTTGTTAGTTCTTTATATCAACAGCATTCCATGGGCTTGATCCCACTTTATGTTGGAATAAAACACAAATCCAGATGATAAGAGTAAATAAAATACAGGGAATTGATAAAAAGAGCTCCCTCCTGCTGCCTCAGCAGGTGCGAAATGGGAATAAAGAGATTAATTTCCTTCTCTTTAAAATCAGAGAAAGAGACTCATCCAGCAAAAGGGTTCCTATTTCTCATTCCCAGCTCGAAACCTTTAAAAATCCCAGGATTTGAAGGAGTTGCCTGCAAATCTTCCCATGGCCTGAGCCTTCCAATGCCTCCCATTTTTCCTGATGAAAGGTAACAAAAAGGCTTTCACCCAATCTCCATAAATAAGTCCATAAAAATGGATGGATCCATTACCACATTTTATTTTTATTGCCCCAAAGGCACAAATTTGCCTGCATTTGAGGGGATTTTAAAAGATGTTGACGATTTCTTTACAGCCAGGAAACTTCCAGACAAAATATGGATAAATCCCCTTCACTCCCAATATTTTTTCAGATTGATCTCATCCTAATAAAAACTCACGAGACTCTTTCTGCTCCTACCATCAGATGAGTCTCAAGTGTCCCAAAAAGATGATTTTGCTGCCAATAAAAATCTCAACGTGTTTATCCAGCCCCTGAAAAAAACCAGCTTTTAGCACTTCTGAGTGGCTTCAATTTCCTGCATTATTCCTTTTTTTATGCCCTGGATGCTCCAAAACGGGCACAGGGAAGTGTTGCTTGCTCAAATAAGGAGTTTTTTATATCCTGTTCCATAAAAACCTTCCACAAATGCTGTTGGAATGGCAAACTGGGAAATTAAGGCAGTTTAAGTCATTCCATAACGATGAATGTCAGCTTCACAGCAGAGGATCTGTTAAAGGAGAAGTTTAAATTAAGATTGGTCTTTAAAAAACCACAAATCAACAAAAAACTATAAACAACCAAAAAAACCCAAAAATCTCTTTAAACACCTTTTGATTTTTGAAGAAGTTTCCACTTTAGTAACACAAGAGGAGAAGTTACCCAAATTTTTCAGAAAACCAGGAAAAACTGGGCTGGGAATGTTTTATTCCTTTTTTTTTTTTTTTTTTTTTTTTTTTCATGAATGCCTCAGGGGAAAAGGAAGTTGGAGTGGTCTCTGAAAGTCAGGGAATTCTGGAATGCTTTGGGTTGGAAGGGACCTTAAATGCCATCAAATTCCATCCATTCCACCATCCCAGGCTGCTCAAAGCCCTGTCCAGCCTGGCCTTGGACACTTCCAGGGATCCTGGGGCAGCCACAGCTTCTCTGGGAATCTGTGCCGGAGCCTCCCCACCCTCTTGGTAAAGATATCCACAAAAATTCCACAATTCCTCCCTTTCCCACACATATTCCATGCCAAGATCGCCTCTCCTGGGCTTCAACTTTTCCCTGAGCTCAGCAGCTGCACCAGGGAATGATCCCACAATTTTTTTTCTCCCCTCCTTGGTGAATTAAATCTCCCTGTGGACAATTTCAAAGGAAACTTCACCCAGAGCTGCTTCTTACCCTGCCTCCAGCATTTCCAGGCTGTGATTCCTTTAAAAAAATCCAGAACAAAGACACAAAACCCGGGATGGAACTGGGAAAGAAAAGGACAAATGTGAGCAGATGGCTTTTTGTGGCTTTTCCAGAGGGGTCAGGGATGCATTTCAGATCCTGACAAATGGCCAGGAACGATTTTTTTGTGCCCAGAATCCAAATGCTGCCCTTTGAGGCCGAGCACTCGAGTGGGAGCTGCTCTTTTTGTTGGACAATCCCTTCAAAAACAGAGGGAAAATATCCAAGGAATGCAGACCTACATTAAAAAGAGCAGTGAAGGGGAAAGGCACTCAGATGGATGGGGGAAAAATGGAATATTGGATAAAAGGGAATTTTTCTTCACAACACTGAGCCATCCCTTCTTCCTACCCCATTGTTTTGGCTCCATGCATTCCCTGCAGGAATTCTGCTCCTTGTCCTCGCGTGGCCTTTCTGGGGATGAAAAAAATCCTTTTCCAGCATAAGCACTCCCAAAACTCTTTTCAACTAAAAGAGGAGAGGTTTTGGTTGGATATTGGGAAGGAATTCCTCACTGGGAGGGTGGGAAGGCCCTGGGATGGAATTCCCAGAGAAGCTGTGGCTGCCCCTGGATCTCTGGAAGTGTCCAAGGCCAGGTTGGAGCCACCTGGGACAGTGGGAATTGTCCCTTTCATAACCTTTGGGTGGAATTCTATGACCTTTCTGTCTTTTCCATCCCAAAGCATTCCATGATTTAGGCACACCTCAGACATGGACACCAACTCCTTGGAGCTCCACTTAAAGCCCTTTTATTTATAAACCCGTTTAAGGGTGGTTTAATTATTCCAAGGAGTGGAAAGGGGAATATGTGTGTCCTGTGACACTGTGGACCCAGCAAAAATATCTGGAACAAATTAGAATTTTGGAATATCTGAACAAAATAAAAGCAGCTGACAGGATTCTACTTCCATGTACGTCTGAAAATTCAGGGAATGACTGCTGTCAGCACAGCTCTGCCAGCTGGGAATTTGAGTGGACAATCCATTTTGGGAAGTTCTGGAATTTTTCTGCAGCTCAACAAATAGAGCATGGAACACACAGCAGTGCCAGGAAACATAATTCCTTGGAAAAAGGGAAAAGGAAAAATACCTGGATTTTGCTTTTTACACTCTCCTGGCCTGCTTTAAGGACTGAATTCACTTCCAGGTTTGATAAGAGCTGGAAAATAGAATTATATTTACATCTGGATTTCCTGGAGGGGTGGTCAGGAAATTTAGGTATTTTATGTCTTTTGGATAAACAATTCCTCAGGGTATAAACCTGGAAAATTTTGGAAGAACGAGGAAGTGAAAATCTCATTTAATGCAGCTGGGTTTTTAAGGAAAGAGGTCACATTTCTTCAGCTTCTGCAGACAAAGGAGATTCCTAGGCCACATTTGAAAAGCTCCATTTGTGCTGAATTCCAGCTCGATGGGAATTGATCCCCGATTTTACAAATTCTGGCTCCAGGCCAAGCTCAAATCCCAAGTCCAACACTTGTCTAAACCACAGAAAAGCTGAGCTTGCAGCTTGTCTGAGCAAGAACTGAGGGCAAGACACCGTGGCAGCCAAGGAAAAGTTTTCCCCGGAGTTTCCCTGGGAAGAACTGCAGAAGCAGCCCAGCCTTAGGAAGACACCTTGGAAAAATCAAGCTCCTTGCTCTGGATTTTAAGGAATTCTCAGGGAATTCTTCCTCTAAGGGAGCCCCCACAAGCGCTGTCATTTGCTTTGCTCGGTGCAAATTCCTTTCCCCAAAACCAACAACCTCCTTTGCAACAAATTTAATTCATTTGTGGGCATTTTTTGGGAAAAATCAGTTTGGTTAAACCCATGGAAATGCTGATTACAGCTAAAATTTTGCTTTGTTTTCTTTACCACCAGCCCCAGGTGGATCTGAGGGGAGCTGAGCATCCAGAGTCTCCTGAACTGTGTGGCCGAAGAATCTTCTATTGCAGCTTGGCTGGTCCAGGCCTAACAAAGCCAGACCTCCCCTGGGACAGGGCGCAATTCCATAGGGACACTTGCCATCCTCCTGGTGTTAAACACAAGGCTTGGCTCCAATGTCCCCATGGAGCAGCTCAAAGGGCTCTTCCTGCCCTGGAGACCCAAGATTTTCCTCAAACC
>VZTR01006517.1:173372-184509 GCA_013400775.1 Chaetops frenatus | reverse complement strand
CCCCCCAAAAAAAATTAAGGAAAAGCAGCCAGCAGGCTACAAAACATCACTTTTCTCAATAAACACCTGGAATTCGGGCGTTCCTTGGAATTCCAGAGGAAAAACCCTCCCGTCCCTCTGCTGTGGGCCTTGTCCTGCTGGCTCCTATGGAATGAGTCATTCCCTGCAGGCCCCTTGGAGGACTTGGAGCCATCCATTGAAAGTTCTTTCTATAAAAAAGGGATGAGTCAGAGCCTGGCTGTGCCCTCAAGGATTCCCAGAGCTCTTCCATAGCTGAGATCAGCTGGGAGCAGTGACGGCAGCAGGGCCTGGATCACCCCACCAGTGGGAACAGGGATTGGGATGGGAGCACGGCGCTGGATTTTGGGATCAGAGCTGCCAAAGGGAGCACAAATTGTACCTGCACAGGCCCAGGGGGAGGCAGAGTCACCTGTGAGGGGAGAGAAAGGCCCTGGTGGGTTGGGATAAACATCCCTGTGGATGTGGAATTTAAGGATGATCCTGTGAAAACAGGGAAGCCAAGGATGGACATTACAGAAACCACTGGTTGACATTTCTGGTGACCTGAGGGAATGGCTGGAGCTGAGCCAGGGAGGGTCAGGTGCGATTTCAGGGAAAGGTTCCACTATTCCAGAGGGTGCTGGGGCACTGCCAGGCTCCCCAGAGAATGGACACATTCCCAGAGTTCCAGGAGCACTCCCAGGGGTGCCCAGGCTGGGATTGTTGGGGCCAGGAGTTGCACTGGATGATCCCCTGTGAATCCCTTCCAACTCAGGATATTCCACGATCCCATAACCTCCATTTCCAGTTTAACCCAGCAGCTGAGCAATCCTAAAAACCAGCCGGGAATTTCCCATCCCTCATTATCCCCCCTGCTGCAGCCAGCGTGGGCCTCTGCTCCAGCTGATCTGCAGGAAAAATGAGGGAAAACATCTTTGGAATCTTTGTTCAGCTGAATGGAGGCTGCACCAGTGATTAACTTTAACTGGTGCACACATTGGAAATGAACCAGGCAGGGAAGGAAAAGAAGGAGGAGGGAAAAGAAGGATCCATGATTTTATTTAAATGAGCCATTTGTGTTCCTGAATATGGGGGAGAAGCACCAGCCCACGTCCGAGGAATTGAAGTCCAGGTGCAGCAGCAAATTCTCAATAACCTGAACCTTAAATTGAAAACAAATTCGTGGTTGCAGAGCTCCCAGTGTGGAAAACGTGGATTTTCCCACATTTTCAGGATGGCAACATCCATCTCACCGTGATAATCCTTCCATGGAATGGTTTGGCTTGGAAGGGATCTTAAAGCCCATCCCATTCCATCCTTTTCCATGGGCAGGGACACCTTCCACTGTCCCAGGCTGCTCCAAGCCCCAGTATCCAAGCTGGCCTCGAGCACTTCCAGGGATCCAGGAGCAGCCACAGCTTCTCTGGGAATTCTATTCCAGGGCCTCCCCTCCCTCCCAGCCAAGAATTCCTTTAAAATATTCCCTGTGCCTCTACCTCCCTTGCAGAGTTTCCTCATTCCATCCCTGCCTTGTGGCTCCAAACAGCTTCCAGGTCATTTCCAGCCTCTTCCACTGAGCTCTTGTGGGGATGCTGTAAGAAATAACCACCCACAATCCCAGCATTCCCAAAATCCAGCCACACATTCCTTTTTCCATCCTCAAACTGATTCCACAGCAGCAACAACAGCTGTACTCCAGTCTTGGGAATCCAGAGAATCCAGGGAATCCAGGGACAATGAGCAGCTCATTTCTCTGCTGCAAGGGAAGAGGCAAAGTGGCCCCAGCTGGGCTGGGGGTGTCACCGCTGCTGGGGACACCAGGGGCAGGTCCAGATCCATCCAGAGGGATCCAGAGGGATAGAGAATCCCTCCCACCTCATTCCCAAGCACCTGCACCTTGGTGGAAGCAGAAGCACCCAGTGCGGAGGGATCTGGATTCCCCAAATCCCATCAATAAGTCATGGAATGGTTTGGGTGGGAAGGGAACTTAAAGACCATCCCATCCTCCTGCCCTTCCCATGGGAGACCATTTCTTCTGATTCCTGGGAGAAAGGAGTGGTCCCCACCTGGCTCCAGCCTCCTTCCCAGAGCTCACAGAGCGCAGGAAGGTGGGAGGGGATCCACAATTAGGGATTCAGGAATCTTTTGTGTCCAGGCCACTTCCAGCTGCCTCCTCCCCATCCCATCCAGATAATTCCTGACTCAAACCCCCAGCCCCTCCTCATGGAAATGTGTGGGATTTACCCACAAAACATTCCCAAAACATTTATTCTTCCCAAATCTAATTCCCACCTCCCACTGCCAAACACCCACAGGCTCTACCTGCACCAGAGCAATCCAACAACACAGAAATTCTGTGTCCCTCCAAGGAGCAGTTTCCCATTCCCTTCCCCCGAGCTTTCCCTTCCTCTGCCCAGACAGCTGCGGGCCTGCCTGGCCCCTCCCACCTCACTAATTAGGGATCTCACATAATTACGTCCCTGTGGTTTCCTCCTGCATAATTTACTCCCACCAGCATCCTAATTTTCATGCCTGAATCTCCTGTTTATTATCCAATTTTTTTTTTATTCTCCTTCTTCTCCCACTGAATAAAAGTTAAAGTGGAAGTTCCTTCCCCAACTCCTTTTCTTATCCTCTCCCAACATTCCCAAACAGGAGATTGCAGCTCTTTATCCCTCATGAGCTGGAATTTCTCTTAAACCTTCCATGCATCCCGATTTTTCCCAAATCCTGCCAGTTTTGCCACCCCGGAGGATCGATCTCAGCCAAACATTTGGCAAATATTTGGAGTTTGGGTGACTATAAAGGTGAACACAGGCCAAGGTCTGTCTGTGTCCCCCACTTCCAGTGGCTCCATCCAGAGATTCCCAGAGGAAAAATAAATGCTGGAATTCACTGCTCCCTCTCCTTATGTAACACCCTCCTCTCTTGCCAAATTAACTGTTCTTGTCCTGACATTGTCCCTTAACGAGCTCCAAGTTTTAATCAGGACAGGAGTTTCTTCCAGCCCTTATTTTCCCTTCCCAGTCGTTCCGGGCTTTTCCCCCTGCAGCTCCCTCGGAAGTTAAATCCATGCATTCATGCAGGAAAAAACGCCCCTAACCAGGTCAATGCACATTATCCATTAATTATTCCAGAGCTCTGCTGCAGTCGGATTGATTCACTTCTCCTCCCAGTTCCCATTTTTAGGCAAGGAAAGAGCTCCCACCCTGCTAGTGGCTCCCAGCAAAATTCGGGAGCCCTGCCTTGGAGCAGGAGCTCCATTCCTGCCCTCCTTCCCTCGGAATTCCAAGCTGCTTCATCCCAAGGGATCGATCAGGATGGACCAGCAGCAATTTCCTGCTTATCCCAGGGCAACCTGGGATAGTGGGAAGTGTCCCTGCCCATGGATGAGGGAATGGGATGGGTTGAAGGTCACTTCCAATCCAAACCATTCCATGATTTTCAACTGCAGCTCCAGGGAAGGAAAGGCTGGAGGAGTTAAATTCGAGGAATGCAGCAGACTGGGCTTGTCCTCGTGTTCCAGGGAAAACCAGAATGGAATATTCCTCTGCAAACACTTCCCTGCTCCGTGTAAATTCCATTCCCTGATGCATCAAAAGCCTCTCAGCACTCAAACAATTTTTGGGAGCTTCAAGAGTCTCCAGAGAGTTCAGCCAGATCTGCCCCACCCCAGGAATTCCACCTGGGAGACAAAACACCTTTCCAAGTCTTTTCCAAGAGTCCTCCTCTGCATCTTGGCATTTCTGCAGCCTCAGGAGGAACGCGCTCCTGGTGGTTCTTCCCATCCTTCTCCCTCTGCCTCCCACCTTTCCCAGCTCCTTCTCCAGCTCTGGAATCTCCGCTGGTTCCCATCCTTGTTTTCTGCTCCATCCTCACTACACCCAGCCCCGCTGCTCTCCCAAATCCCACCAGGAAAAACAAGTGGACGGAGAGATAAAAATCAACTAAGAACTCACCAAAATCCTGCCAGGACACCACTTCTCCTGGATTTCCAAGGTTTAGGCAGGAGTCACTTTGCTGACCCACCCCAGGGCTCAGCCATGAGCTGAAAGCTCAAAATTCTGTAAATCCAGAGCTAAAACTGAGAGCAAACCACACTTAATTAGCCTCAAATACTCAGTTCTCCCTTGGTTTTTTTGTTTTTTCCAGCGCATTTTAATGCACCTTGATCCTCTGGTAAATTGGAAATGTTGACCCTGGGTCAAAAATTCTGTGAAAATAATAAATAACAAAGCTGGGAAGTGCATAAACAGCTCCCTGCAGGTGAGGACACACCAGGAGCTGCCACTATTTACTTTGGAAATAACAGCTCCCATTTCTCTGGGAAACCTTTGGTAACCTCCCCATAATCTAATATTTTTTTTAAAAAAGCAGGGCGAAAAAAATTAAGAAAAAGGCAGCAAATCTCTCACATCTCGTGTAGCAGCAAACCTGAACAAGCACTTGCAAATCTGCAAAAAATATTGACATTTCCCTCTGGAATCATCCATCACCAGCACAGCCTGCAATCAGGGGAAATTTGGGAGAGATTTCCTGGGCTGAATATTCCATTTAAAACATGTTCAAAACCCTCTGGAATGGTGATTGCAGGGAATAAAAAGTGAATCAGTAATTGCTGGCCATTTGTTTTAATGTCTTCCCTATCATATTTCTTCCCCTATTTTTCACCCTCCTTTGGAAAACTTCTTAAATGTTCAATTTTTTTAAGGATTGAAGGAATTTTTTTAAGGAGTGAACAGAGCTTCTTTTGTTGCACCAATGATTATCCAAAGCAGTTGGAAAAGATCAAAAGGAAGGAGCTTGCCCCTGGAAGAATCCCAGGAAAATCCTTCTCCAAGCACCAAACCCCCACCGTAGGACAAAGAGATCCACAGGTGGCAAATCCAACGGGATAAACAACCTGTGTTTGCTCCCAGAGAAAACTCCTGGTGTTCCAAGCATTTAGGCAGAATTCCAAGCTGTTCTCAGGAATTTATTGGATATTTTTGACACAGTTCAACACTCCAGGGCAGTTCAAGGGGCTGGGATGGTGGTGTGGATGTCTGGGAAAAGGCAGGATGAGGTTTCTCCTTCTTATCCGAAGGAACATAACAAAAAATAGCCCTAAAAATGGTTTGGATTGGAAAAAATGTTGGAGATCAGAAAATTCCACCCCTGGAATCCACACCTTCCACAGTCCCAGGCTGCTCCAGCCTGGCCTGGGACACTGCCAGGGATCCAGGGACAGCCACAGCTTCCCTGGGAATTCCATCCTAGCCGGGAATTCCTTCCCAATATCCCATCTAAAGCTGTCCTCTTTCAGTTCCAAGGCACTCCCCCTTGCCCTGTCACCTGTCAGGCTGGAAGGGACCCCGGGAGGTCACCTGGGCCACCATTCCAGAGCTCAGCACCCCAGGAAGTTCTGCTTGGACCCCGCTTTCCTCAACTGCTTCATTCAAGCCATTCCTCTCCTCGAAATTCCACCCTTAATCCGCTCCAAACTCCAACTCCAAACAGGGAAATTTCTCCCATTAAATTTCTCCCATTTGGCTACCCAAACAACAAAAAATGAAAATAAAGGGGCATTGCTCCATAAGATTTCAGTTCCAACAAATCTGCTTTTCCTGACAGTCTGACACCTCTGGGAATGGGAGAGATTTATCCCCTAAATCCCTGGGCAAAGCTGGAGGCTCACAAGTGTCTTCCCACAGCTCCAGGCACATCTTACCAGAGATATTTCCTGCTAAAAATCCCATTTTTTCCCCTTTTCCTGGCACTCTTCGAGCCCCCAGGTTACTCAGCTGCAAAGACAGGAGCCTGTGTGTCCATAATTTTAATTTTTGCAGAGCAGGAATATGCTTGCATTTGGAAAAGCCAAAATCAAGCTTTAAAATCCCAGGAATTCTAACAATGGCTGCTAAATGCAGCTGCCTCTGGAAGCAATCCCTGTTCCAGGGTAAAAGCCGAGGTGATTTGCATGAGCCCACTTTGGAATAAGGCTCAGCTCTTCCCAAAATTCACCCTCACAGAGCACAAAATTCCAATATTTTTGCACTTATTTCACTGGAATGCCCAGTGTTAAGGAAAGGGTTGTAGGGCAGGTCACAAGCCAGGGGTTAAAAACACGAGGAAAATAATCATGATGCAAAAAATGGGGAATTCGACAGAATCATGGAATTGCTGAGGCTGGAAAAGCCCTCCAAGATCAAAGTCCAGCCATTCCCAGCACTGCCAAGGCCACCACTGCCACATGTCCCCAAGAGCCACATCCACAGGGATTTAAATCCCTCCAGGGATGAGAATTCCCACCTCTTCCAGTGCCTGACAACCCTTCCAGGGGAGAAACTCGGAATGTGCTGTGGAAGTGTCAGATGGGATAGGGGGGGAAATGGAGCTCAGAACACCAGGGGAGGTCTAGGCTGGATATTGGAAAAATTTTTCCCTGGAAGGCTTGGCCAGTCCTGGAACAAGTGGAAATAAGGGACAGGACACAGGGAATGGCTTCCCACTGCCAGAGGGCAGGCATGGATGGGATATTGGGAATTGGGAATTCCTGTCTGGGAGGGTGGGGAGGGGCTGGGCTGGAATTCCCAGATTTGCTGTGGCTGCCCCTGGATCCCTGGGAGTGTCCCAGGCCAGGTTGGAGCAGCCTGGGACAGTGGGAGGTGTCCCTGCCCATGGAATGGGATGGGATTTGAAGTCCCTTCTATCCCAAACCATCTCATGATTCCAGAACCCCTCGGTGAGGTATCAACAGCAAACCAAACTAAAAACCCCAAAAAACTCCTCTAAATTTTCCATGAACTTCACCAGGAAGTTTTTCCTCCCTGAATGAATCCACTCCTGCCTGGCAGAACCTCCCGAGCTTCCACATCTCTCCCTAATTCCCAAATTCAGCATCCAGGCCTCTCCATGCCGAGATAATTGGAATTTGTTTTGCCAACAAGAGGATTTACGGGAAGGCCAACTGGGGCCGTGCTCCCCAGTCCTGTTGTGCATTAATTAGCAACCTCTAATTCTGCTCTAATTACTTAAAATCATAATTATTGAAGTCAAAGGCCTCCAAACATTACAAGGGAGAAGATTCCAGCTCTGGAGCAGGAGAGTGACTGAGTTAATAATTCACTTGTCAAGGCCACATTGGGTTTTAACAATTTCATGATTAAAAGCAGACTTTTGGTACAGAATAAATTATTTTTAGCTGAATTTATTTATTATTATTTACTGTATAAAAAAACTAAATCATGCAGCAGGATGGGATTGCTGGGAACAGCCTCATTCTTGGGAATTTTGGGGCCTGTTTGTATTGGAATCCCCAATAAATCAAGTTGCCCAGCTCCAGTTTTAGGATAAATTCAAATAATTCCAGGATGGAAAGAGATCCAGGAAAAAGATCCAGGAAAAAGATGAAATGGTGCCCAAATTGTGGAATTTTTAATATGAATTTTGCCTATGGATATAAATTTTCCTATATCCAACATTTTTGTTCCATATAATTTTGTTCCTTAAGTTAATATCTTTGCTCTCAGGTTAATGGAGGAGCTCAGGGAACACAAGTTTGACATTTATAAATGTATTAACTTTATCATTAAATCTGTTTTAAAATCTAAGTATTTATTAGCTCTTAAAATATTAAAAATTTTTAAATTAAAATATAAATACCTATTCCTAAAATCTGTTTGGTCTTACCTGATAAACACAAATTTAAAAGGTGCAGGATAAATGCAAATAAAATCACTGCTGGCTGAATTTCAGTGACTAAAACAACTCAGAACACCGGGATTTGGGAGAAAATTCCAGAAATAGAGGGAATAGTGTGGGAATTTGGGAATAATATTTCTCAAAACATCACAAATTCATCCTAAAACAGTGGGATAATGAGCCCTCAAAAACTATCTGTTCCCAGCAGAGCAGCTCTGACTCCTGATCCCACATTCCATCAATTCCCCATTCCTACGGATTTCAATTTTTTCCTGCAGATCCCACTGCAGGATTCCTTGCTGGAATATCCTGGACATTCCTGGGAAAGGTTACAAACCTTGGCAAATCCATTTAGTTTTAAACTATAAATGGGAGATTTATAAGCATCAATCAATATCACGACTTCCTAAAAAAAATTAAAAATCACTTTTAAAGTTGATATTTGACTAAATTTAAGATTTTTTCCAAGGGATACTTTTATTTTCATGCCCCAGAAATAGAAAAATTATTATATCCAATTTTTTGGGATTTCTCCTGCCTGGAAAACAGTTAAGGTGGGGTTTTGTGCTTTTAAACCAACTGGGAAAGCTGCAGAATTCCCAAATCCATCAATCCTGTCCCTGTGCAATCCCCCAACATAGATTTTCCTAAGAGTGGTGAAGTGGCACCAAGTATAAATTTTATTACTTGGATGTAAAAATGAATTCCAGAAGGAAAAACATCAGGCATTTGGATTTGTTGGGATCAGCATCCAAATTAACAGCAAGAGGTTCCTGGGATGAAAATCAAATCCCAAAATTTCTTTGATGTGAACTGGGCAGGGCATAAAAATTTCACATGCAGAGCTCTGAGGCTGAAAAGGGATTTTCAGGAGGGGTTTATGACAACCAGGAAAGAAAAAACCTGGGAAAAAACCTGCCTTTCACTCAGTCTTAGGCTGCTAATCCCAGCCTACATTTAGACATCTCTTCTAAATAAAGCTCCAGCCCCAAAATCCGTGGAATTCCAGTGTCTGAACCATCATTTTTTAACGGCTCAGTTTTCTTTTCAGCAACTGAGAGCAAAAGGAGATTAAAAAAAGAAGAAAAATAAGTTTTTATACAGATTTAAAGTTCAGTATTTAAGGCTCAGGCACTGCCTGTCAAAGTTGGGGTATTCAGGGGTTTTTGGGATGAAGTTGGAATCAATGGATGCGGATTTGGATCAACTGGAAAGTCCCAATTTGCAAAATTTGTAGGAAATGTCCTTAAAGAAAAAAGTGTTAATCTTGGAAGAGCCAGAAAAACTGGGAGTGGATTTCTGTGCTGGGAGTTTGGGGGTGCACAAGGAGCAGAAATCCTCTGGAAAGCCAAGGGCCAAATTTTGGGGAATGAGCCCGAGGGATTTGGGATAACGGGCAGTGTCCCTGCCCATGGCAGGGCTGGAATGGGATGAGATTTAGGATCCTTCCCACCAAAACCCGTCTGGAATTCTGTATTATCCCAATTTGTTCCCCAAAATGCCAAGCTGCATTCCTGCACAAACCAAAACATGGATTTCACCACAAGTGCCAGATGGCAGCACCAAAACCAAAACCCTAAAACAGAAATCATCAAACAATATCAATTTTAAATAGAAATATCTCGCAGTAACAGCCCCAGACCTGACTGAAATGCAGGATTTTTCCAAAATAAGCCTTGATTATTCCTGCAAAATGTAGAATTCCAGCAGATTTGAGAGCTCCTTTCCTTTATTAAATATTGAATATATAAAATATATTTAATAATCACATATATAATATATTTAATAATAATAAATATATTAAATATTAAATACATTAAATTCCTTATTTCCTTTATTTTAAAATGCAAACTCTGCAAATTTTATTTCTCAGCTCCGACTCCCCCCCTTCAGCTGTGCAAACACCCCAAGGTGTTCACATCAATATTTGCAGCTTAAGCAAACTCAGAGCTCAGCCTAAATTAATTTGAAGATCAACCTCATGCGAGTCAAGAATCCCAACATTTTTATCTTTCCAAGTAATCCTGGGATGGTTTTGATTAAACATCCAATTCCAGCTCTGCCTAAATCCTCCTTTTACCAAGTTCTGAGCATTACTGCAGCTCCTGCTGATGGTTATTGGTGTTTAATTAATAAATAAAACACAAGGTTGTTAAAAAGGCCCAGGATTAATTGGAGCAGCTCGTTAATTCAGAGCATAATGGGGTTTTGATGAGGGAGACGATTAAAATGCCATTTATTCCCTGATTGCAGCAGCACCTCCTCAGGTGTTGGAATTTTGGGCCATCCTCATTCCAGGAAAAACCTGGGAAAGGAATCCTGGAGCACCAGGTTGGTTATTGAGGAAAAACTCAGCCATTTTTTATTTTATACTTATTTTGATTTTGTGGTTGGTTAAAATCCCAGCCAGGACCATGCTCCACTTAAATCCAAACTTCCTCATTGTTTCCTAATGCTTTTCCAAGCTGAATCCTGGAGCTAAGGTTGGAAAAGCTCCAAGATTGGNAAACCTGGGAAAAAACCTGCCTTTCACTCAGTCTTAGGCTGCTAATCCCAGCCTACATTTAGACATCTCTTCTAAATAAAGCTCCAGCCCCAAAATCCGTGGAATTCCAGTGTCTGAACCATCATTTTTTAACGGCTCAGTTTTCTTTTCAGCAACTGAGAGCAAAAGGAGATTAAAAAAAGAAGAAAAATAAGTTTTTATACAGATTTAAAGTTCAGTATTTAAGGCTCAGGCACTGCCTGTCAAAGTTGGGGTATTCAGGGGTTTTTGGGATGAAGTTGGAATCAATGGATGCGGATTTGGATCAACTGGAAAGTCCCAATTTGCAAAATTTGTAGGAAATGTCCTTAAAGAAAAAAGTGTTAATCTTGGAAGAGCCAGAAAAACTGGGAGTGGATTTCTGTGCTGGGAGTTTGGGGGTGCACAAGGAGCAGAAATCCTCTGGAAAGCCAAGGGCCAAATTTTGGGGAATGAGCCCGAGGGATTTGGGATAACGGGCAGTGTCCCTGCCCATGGCAGGGCTGGAATGGGATGAGATTTAGGATCCTTCCCACCAAAACCCGTCTGGAATTCTGTATTATCCCAATTTGTTCCCCAAAATGCCAAGCTGCATTCCTGCACAAACCAAAACATGGATTTCACCACAAGTGCCAGATGGCAGCACCAAAACCAAAACCCTAAAACAGAAATCATCAAACAATATCAATTTTAAATAGAAATATCTCGCAGTAACAGCCCCAGACCTGACTGAAATGCAGGATTTTTCCAAAATAAGCCTTGATTATTCCTGCAAAATGTAGAATTCCAGCAGATTTGAGAGCTCCTTTCCTTTATTAAATATTGAATATATAAAATATATTTAATAATCACATATATAATATATTTAATAATAATAAATATATTAAATATTAAATACATTAAATTCCTTATTTCCTTTATTTTAAAATG
>VZTR01006517.1:147966-171292 GCA_013400775.1 Chaetops frenatus | reverse complement strand
TTATAATATGATTATAATTAAATATAAATAATAATTATAAAATATAAATATAAATTAAATTATAATTATAATTATTAATTCCACCCTCTAGTAGTTATTGATTTCTTGGTTTTCCTGCTAATTAATCCATAATCAATATTCCAGCATTACAAATCCCACTTTTATGGTGGCACCAATCACTCTCAGGTGGAAAATAATGAGAATAAACAGCAGAATTTTCCACTTCCTGATATTGAAATAAAATGGGCCCATGTGTTACAAACTGCTTTGGATGCAAGAAAAGGAAAAGAAAGATCCAAAGATCCCAAGCTTTGTTTCCTTAGGGAAAAGGGAACACAAAATTCCCTGTTTTCCCCAAATTCCTCATTTGCTTCTCATTGTTCTGAAGAAATCTCCTGAATGAAGATAAGAATTAAACCCTGAATTAAGATAATAATTAAAGAAATTAAAATAGCTTCAAAATTCCATGAAGTTGATGCAGCCCTGGGAAAACTGGAAATCCATGAAGGATTTCAAATCTCTTTGCAATTATCCCAAGAATTAAGAGGGTCAGGCTGAATTTGTTTATTCCAGATCTTTAATCCCTTCCTGGAAAACAAGGAGCAATTTTTTAATTTAAAAAAACAAGCCAAAAATCCCAGTAGGATTCTGCCATGTTACCCCACATGGATATTTGAAGAGTGTAGGACATTTTTTTCCCACTTAAATTAAGGTTCCAATGCTAAAAAAAATTGAATTTAAGACACTTCCAGGCTGTTTTTGGGTTGAAGTCAGGCCCCAGCTCATCACACTGATGTCACCTTGACCTCAAAGCCTGAAAATAAATTATTTTCTCCTCCCACCAGGCCTCCAGCACCACCAAAAAAATGGAAAATATTCCCATATTTCCCATCCAGACCCTAAATGAGCACTGGCAGCAACAGATTTGAAGCCATGAAGCACTGAAACTTTTTATTTCTGAGTTAATTCCCAAGGGGAAATTCCAGAGCTGTGACCACATTCAAGACCAACAATTCCGACAGAAAATTCCCATGTTTCAGGGGATTATTCCTTTTTCATATTGGAATATTGTCCTTCTGTGCCATGGAAGTTTTATAAATAGGACAAAATATGGGATTTAGGAGTATCCAGATGGATTTCTTCAATTTCCTTTTCCACCAGCACAGAAATGCTAAAAGAATAAAAAAATAAGTGGCTCATCAGGGTTGAGATGTTGCCAATTTTCCCTGGAAATCCCTGGATTAAGGCAGGTTCTCCAAATTTTTATGGACACCAGCATAAAACCAGCCAATATTGGACCATATTGGGATTTTTAGGGACAAGGAATTTTGGAATGTAGAGTTTGGGAGTGTTGGAGCAAGTAATAATTAAGGAGTTTAAACTCCTCCCTTTTTCTGTTCTATACAACGACTCAGGAAAAACCAGAAATTCCCAGAATTCCAGGATGGCTCAGGCTGGAAGGGACCGTTAAATTCCAGTTTCCCAGTGTCCTAAAATTCCTTGTTCAGCCCACAAAATCCTTCATTCCCTAAGTGGAAACAGCAATCTTCCTGGGAAAAATAAATCTAAATTCCCAAATCCTGGCCCACTGTGCTGTGATGGGAGAGGAGAGGCTGTCCCTGCATCCCCTGCAGTGGGAGATACAAACCCTCTAAATAGTTAATTGTTATTAATTTATAATTAAATACTTCATTTATCCCATTAATTAACCTCCTTATTAATTACAACTCCTCGATCCAAGGGGTCACAGCTCCAGCCCTCAGAATTTCAGGATGAGCCAGCACTGGACACAGCACCCAGAATAAATCACTGAATTTGAATTCAGGTACTTCGAATATTCCATAAGGCAGTTGTCTGGGATTCTTGGATTCAGGAAGATTTTCTGACAGGATTTTAGTTCCAAAAAAGAGATTTCAGTACCTCCCACAGGAGCAGCCAATTAACATCTCCTGTATCCAGCCAGGATCTTCCCTCTCCTGTGGAAAATCAGCTTTTTGCCAGCAAAATCCTGCCAGAGACCTCTCTGAGGATGACCCCAACACTTCAATACACACAAATCCTTAATAGGAAAATTAAAAATTCCACAAATCTCATTTCCCAGCAATATTTGAACCTCTGGGCTGAGGCAGCTGCAGCAACCCTGGTGATTCCTGAGCTCTGCTTCCATCTTTGGTGCTCAGACATAAAATAAAAGACTAAAATTATTATTTTAAACATAAAAAATTTTGATTTTTCTCCTGTAACCCCTGAGAGAAATTGCTAAGGAGCTCCTGTCACCCTCCGCAAAAAAATGTGGTGGTTAAACACAAAGAATGGAGTTGGTTTGGAAGTTTTCCCTGCTCCCTTTAGCTGGCAATATCAGCCAGAAATAATTTGGTTTTCCAGTAGCAATTACAGGCAGTTCCATAAGAAAAAAATTAAATTACAGGCCTGCTGCTCTGGCTGGAGCAGCTCCTCCCTTCAGAATTCCAGGATTACGCCGAGGGGGAAAAAATAAAGGAAAAACAAACACAAAATACACAGAGAGAGGCTGCATTCATTCCCTGGGCCAACAGCGGGGAAGGGCTAGAAAAAAAGAAACTTTTTCATTGGATTAATGGCTGAAAATCTGAGAAGAACTCTCTTCCAGGGAGGTTTGCCTGGATCTGAACTGAGTCCTAATCACTCTCATCAAGTCCCTTTCTCTCTATTTTTTAGGCTTTTATTGTTCCTTGATTTCCTTGATTGAATCTGGAGATCTCCTGGAAGATGTCATTCCCATACCTTGAATAAAGATGCAGATTCCAGTCTGGGATCCAACTTCTCAGGGAATTTTAATTCCAAAGCTGTTCTTTTCCACATTGCCCGCATCAGTCATCAGAATTGTTCATGAGTATTCAGAATTTTAACAATTCCATGGATCTCTGAGTGTGTTGTGACAGTGAAACCACAGAAAAAAAAGGAGAGAAATTGGAGATTGAAGTTTCTTCCCAAGCCCTCACTGGCAGAATTTTCAAAAAAATTCCTGCTGGAAGGAAGAAGATTTTTAATGGGCATAATCCCAGATATGTTCATGTGGAGAAGGGAAGGCTCCAAGGAAAGCTCAGAGCCCCTTGCAGGGCCTAAAGGGGCTCCAGGAGAGCTGGAGAGGGACTGGGGACAAGGGATGGAGGGACAGGAC
The DNA here is from genome assembly GCA_013400775.1 of Chaetops frenatus. Lineage (NCBI taxonomy): Eukaryota > Metazoa > Chordata > Aves > Passeriformes > Picathartidae > Chaetops > Chaetops frenatus. The sequence continues at coordinate 168,132 of VZTR01006517.1, read as the reverse complement.
ACAGGGAATGGCTTCCCACTGGCAGAGGGCAGGCATGGATGGGATATTGGGAATGGGATATTGGGAATTGGGAATTCCTGGCTGGGAGGGTAGGGCTGGAATTCCCAGATTTGCTGTGGCTGCCCCTGGATCCCTGGCAGTGCCCAAGGCCAGGTTGGACACTGGGGCTTGGAGCAGCCTGGGACAGTGGGAGGTGTCCCTGCCCATGGAATGGGATGGGATTTAAGGTCCCATCCCAAACCATCCTGGAATTCTCCAATTCTACTAAAACCAATTCTTGTCAAGTGAATCCAAATCAAGTCCCAAAAAATTCCTGAGTGTAATTCCAGTCGTCCAGCACTGTAAACACCAAAAACATCATGAAGAAAACAGAAGGCAGAAATTCCCACTCCATTTTCTCTTTGCTTTCCTTGGAGTTCAGGAAGTCCAGTGGCAAATCCATTCCTAACTTTTCCAACAAATCTGTATCCAAGGTGTGCGATTTTACCAGGAAAGCAAACAAGGAAATGTGGGAAGAGTTCCTGTTTCCAGAGCCAGCTGGATTTATTGGAAGCTCTAAATCCCAAAAAAAATTTGTCTCTTTAGCATCATTGATGACACCAGCACTGTATCCTAAATGGGAAATCAATTCTGGCACATTTTGGGAATAACATGAGGATTTTTCCAGCAGCACCAACACTTCCCATAAAATTTTTTTATTATGGAACACATGGATCAACACTTCCCTTCCTCCCCCTACCAGATTTTTTTGGGGATCAAACAAATCCTGTGGGAGCAGCAACTCCAAAATCTGGTGTGACTCAAATCCTTTTAATTTATGAGGCTTAAAATAACTCCTAATCCCCCTGTGGCAGGGATGGATAAAGAACAGGAATCCTGCTGAGCTCAGCCATCCTATTTTCAGGAATCTGCAGCAGGATACACCCAGCCAGCCCTCAGCAACAGAATAAACCCTAATTCCCAAAATTCCCTCCCTCCATAGCCCTAAAAGTTTGGTTTGAAACCGTATTAGAGGATGCCAAGGGTGGATTTTGTTCCCAAACGCTGCCCAGGAATGCTGAAATCCAATGGTTTTCCGAGCTGCGGTTGGATTTATCCCCCTGGATGTTGAGGACTGCTCAGCAGAGGGGAACAGCTGCATTTTGCTGGTTTTAGGGTGTGTTTCTGTCAGAATTCAAGGCACAGAAAGTTCTCAAACCCTTGTGCCTGCAGGCTCTGAGTTTGAAATGACTGCAGGGTTCCACCTGAGGCCGTGGAAAAGCTTCCAGACTGAGAGACCTGCAACAAGAATGTGGGTCTGTAGTTCAAGAAGAGGCATGTTAAGTTAGAGAGTAGAAGGTTTTGAAGCTTGAAGTTTAGATATAGAACGAGTTATAAAAGCTAAGTTAAAAGTTTTAAAATGTAGTGGTAATATAGAATTGTATGTGGTTACATGATTGGATGAAAAAAAGCCCTCGTTGCAGCAGGACGTGTAATGCAGGTTTAATTAACCATTGGTGTGAAAGTTAAAACAATCTGTGTGGCAGTAATTTATTGGCCAATTAACCTTTAAAAGACCTTGTAACCTGTGGTCTTGTGACCACTCTGCTCTAACGGCTGACCCCTGACTTTCACTGTGAAGACGTTCTCACACCTTCACGAGACTGCAGCAATAAATCATCTTTAAATTGTTTTAAACCTTGCAAAAGCAGTCCCATCTCTTTCTACAATCTCTATGTGTTTCCCTCTGAAAATCATCTCTCCAAATGCAGCAAACTGAGGGATAAAACTTCAGGATCCTGTGGAGGAGAGGGCATGTTGGAAGCAGAGCAGGCCTGGCAGGATTTGCAGGCCTTGCTGCCAATTCCATTAGGAAAAACCATTGGAATTGTTGCATAAAGTCAGCCGAGTCCCCAGAGTGTCTGAAACATGCCAAGGACAAAACAAATGCTCCCTTGGGGATGGGAACTGGGAAAAGGCTGCTCCAGAGGTTGGAAAAATGCTGGAGTCACCTCAGGGTCACCAGCATAGCACTAATGGATCTTGTTTCCCACCTGGAAAAGTTCTCCCCGTATTCCAAGGCACTAAGTGGAAAAATAGAATCTGAAAATGGAATCTTGCACAAAAACCGGTGCTGGGATATTCCCAGAAATCAAGGGATTGAGGGAATGGATTTCAGAGGGAAACACTCATTTAGTGGAGTTGTGCTGAGCTGCTATAACCTGGTGACAGGGAGGAATTTGGGATAGCAGGAGGAATTTTTTCCTGGAAGGGGTTGTTAAACATTGGCAGGGGCTGCCCAGGGAGGTTTGGAGTGCCCATCCCTGGAGGTATCCAAGGAATTCCTGGATGTGGCACTCAGAGCTTGGGGCTGGGGACAAGGTGGGGTCAGGACCAGGTTGGATTCCATGGGCTGGGAGATCTTTTCCAACCTCAAGATCCCGGGATTCCGTAACCAAAATGAAACGATGAAAATCTGCCGTTTTTTAGAAGTCACACCTTGGGATGACTTTGATCCCAACTTGCTGGGAATCAGGAGTGCAGCCTCCCTTTGCAATGCAGGAATCACTTCCCAATTTCCTGCCCATTGAGTGGAGAGCTGCTCCTGATTTGATGTGGAGCTGCCTGGAAGATTTTATTTCACTCAACCTCATTCTCTCCCTCATTTTTCCAGCAGTCACTGTTTATTTCCCTATCCCTGCATTAACATCACCTTTGCCAGGTGGGATTGAAGGAATAATTCCATCCAGGATGGGATCTAGGAAGGTTTGGAAAATGGATTTCTTGGCTTGCACCAGGCACTAAATTCTCCTTATAAATCACAGGGCAGCTCCCTACAAACAGGAACAGCTCTGTCACAGCAGGGCTGTTTTCCTGCGTAAAACACTCCTCACCCCTGGAATTGCCCAGCTTGGGAATAGGACCAGGAATCAACAATTTGGGATATTCCTTGATTTCCCAAACTCAGCCTTTGAGCTTTGGAGGCAAAAGGAACACCAACAGCTTTTTTCTTACAGCCAAGGGGTGGAGGAAGGAGGAGGGGGGAAGGAAGGAAAATGAATCAACTTTTCCCACAGAATAATTAGGGAAAATCCAGCTTGGGAAATAAGCTTTGGATGTGTAGGATGCCTTACCTGGGAATGCTCCTGCAGAAATTGCAGGGAATCACTTCCCAGGATGAGCTGGGCTGAGCTTTGCGGTGCAGGGAAAGAACTGAGGCAGTTTTGTGCTTTAAACTCAGCTTTCCCTCCACAAAGAGCACAAAATTCCCATATTTCCCAACATTTCTTCCCTCAACATTTTCCAGGTTTTTTTGAGGCTGAGCTGAAATCATCTTTAGTCCTGGTGGGGCTCAGCAAAGCCGAGCGTGGGAAGCTGAAAGGGAGTTTCCCTTTGAATTTCCTGGATGGAAATACATAAATCAAATAAATTTCATGGATTAACTTCCCAAACTCCTGGATAAACTGGCAGATATTGTTCACCAGCTAAGCGTGAGTGACGTGTTTTCCATTCAATGTCCTCAAAAATGGCTTTTATTGGAGGCCAGACAGATTTTGCCACCTCAGCTGAATTTTTTTAATGTTCAGAGTAAAAGCTCTGTGATTTTAATGGATTTGATTCTGCTGTAAAATATATTTGGGATGAGGGAAGGGAAATAAGAGCTGGTTTTGAGTAGTAAAATCATTGTGGAATGGTTTGGGTTGGGAGGAATATTCAGGATCATCTCATTCCAACCATTCCATGGGCAGGGACAGCTCCTACCATCCCAGGTTGTTCCAAGCCCCATCCAGCCTGGCCTTGGACACTGCCAGGAATCCTGGGGCAGCCACAGCAAATCTGGACAACTTTATTTCCATTAAAAAAAACCCAAAAAACAATCCAAGTAAAACATGGCTTCAGGAATGTCTGTGTTTGGTTTTGTTTCTTGTGCAAACTGTCCAGCTCCCTTGACTTAAACCTTTCCCAGATTTCCACATTCAAAGGACTGATCAAAATCCTTCGTTATCTCTTTATATTTTCATTCCATCTTCAATCAAAATGATCTTTCCCATTTTGATATGGTATTTTGGGGGGGTTTATCTGCTCCCAGCTGAGGATGCCAAGCCCTGCTGTCCTGCAGAGATCCAGAATTCCTCTGCCCACGCTCCGGGATCAAGCTGAGCCCCAAATCCCACATCCCAAGGGCACTTCTGTCCTACTGGAGGGTCAAAAGAAAGTATTTCTCTCTGAAATAGAAACTGAAAAAAGGGAATGTTCTGTGAGAAAGTCCAGGGAACAACTTCCCAGGATGGGCTGGGCTGAGCTTTGGGATGCAGGGAAAGAACTGAGGCAGTTTTGTGCTTTAAACTCAGCTTTCCCTCCACAAAGAGCACAAAATTCCCATATTTCCCAAATACCACTTTAATTTCCAGACCTCCTGCCTCTTGGAATAATCCACGGCAGATCCAGGAGGTACAAAATTATCTGGGGAAAAATTCAGCCAGAATTAAGGGCATAAGGAGGAAATGCCAGTGCTTACTTTGGTGTCAAGGATAATTTTTATTTTCCGTGCTGATCAAACCCTAAATCCATTTTCCTTTTAAAAACTCCTGGAAAAATCCACCACAGGCTCCCAGAACCTGTCCTGTGTGGTCCTGTGATAGATCCCATTTTTATTTCCAATTAATTTTCCCTGCAGTAACATCATTAATTTGTTTATAAACCCTTCTCTGTGCTCGTTCCCTATCAGCACCGCCATAAATGTCAAGCCTTTTGTTAAATGTGGTGAGTTACAGATAAACACAACTCCACGTCCTGAGATTGGGGAAATAATGAAAAATGAGTGGTTTATGGGATGGAAACCTTGTAAACATCATCCTGGGTTTATTGCTGGAATGTTTGGGGGAAGGGGAAACCAAGTCGGTACGATCTTTAATTTAAGGAGTATTTTCATGGCGGTTTTTTTTTGGTAATTCCTCAAGCTGCTTGCAGAATATAGAAAAATAATTATTATGGGGAAATCTTTATGGCATCGGTGATAAAATATTCTTCTGTGGGTTTTGAATCTGTTGGATTTAGCAAAGCCTGGTCCTTATCAGCAGAGTAATTATGATTATTATGGAATTAAACCCGAAAAGTCTCCTGTTTAATGAACTGCAAAGAATTCCAAGGCGTTCTATCCACCCTCAGGAAAAGCACCAAAGCTCAAAGAGCACCAACAGCCTCAGGAGTTGGGGATGTCCTGACTTCCAAAGAAATTTCCTGAACCCTGAGCCAGGGATTCCCTCCAGGAGCAGGAATAGGCTCCTCACCCTTGGAAAACTTGGAATATCCATGGTGAGATTGTACCACAGCTCCTCTGTCTGGAAAATGTTGGCTCAGGGTGATTTTCCTTGGTTTCATTGAGAGCCAAGACTTGGAATTGCTTGCTGTGTCCCAAACTCAATGGGAGCAGCAGAGAAAGTGCAGGAAAAAAAATCAAAATTCCCATTAAATAGAAAACCAGGATTTCCAGGGAAGTCTGTCAGCAAAAAAAAAAAAAAAAAAAAAAAAAAAAAAAGGAGGAAAGAAGGACCTGGTCTTCTTAATTCTCCTTTTAATCTTTCCAGTGGGGAAAAAAAGCAGGGAAAAAGCTGAAAATGTGCTGGAAATGAGGAATTATTGCTTCTGTCGTTTCCCTGCTGTGTCCCTGACAGGGATAAGGGAATGTTTTAACACCTTCCTTTCGTTCTGGTGCCAAAATCCAGGGGAAAAGAAGCAAAAAGCAAAAAAAACCAAACAGAAACATCATCATTCTGCCAAGAGAAACTATCCAAGGGGGACGGGAGATCATTCCCAGTTTCTTTTTTAATGTTCCCATTCCCAATTTTACAACAGAGATCAAAACAAGCCCAACATTGAATGTTTTGCTCAACTGAGCCCAAAAAAAGGGAAAAGTTCCAAGGATTTCAGAGGATTTGAGTGTTTAAGAAGGGCCTGCATGAAAATTCATCACTGAATGGGAGGTTTATTCCTTTATTCCAGCTGAGGACAGCTCTGGAATTTCATCCTGGAATTCCGATCAAGGCAGCAGAGCAGAGGGAAAGGAGATTGAGAAGCCAACCTGGGAAAAATAAGGAATTTTTAGGGATGTTCTGCCTTTATGGGCAAAACAAGGTCAATATGGAGAACTCCAGGAATTTTTTTTCCCATTTGTGGGGTCAGGTGCCTGAACCTGGAAGGGTTGGACATGCACAGAGATCCTGGGGTTGGATAATTCTGGGATAGAACCTGTCAGGGAAGGAATTTCCAATAAATAAAGCAGCTTTGTCCAAAAAGGGACCCCAAAATCAGCTTTTCCTCCCCATAATTTGTATATCTACCCTCACCTAAAACACAGCAGGCAGTGAGGATTTACAGAATTCCTTGATATATATATATATAAAAGAAGCAGCACTTTTAATTAAAAATGTGCTTTAAGCACATTATTTTAACAGATTGGCTCGAGGTGTGGGGGTTGCTGAGAAATATGAGCTCCTCTTCCACTGGCAGGGAATAAATGGATTTTATTTGTTCTCCTCTTAAACAAAACATAATTAAAGAGCTGCAATGTTCCCAGTCAAGGCAACAACCCCAACATCCAATTAAAACCTGATCTCCTTTATTAAATTACAATCCAATTTCAGGTTTTTTGTGGTAATGCTGACAGTTCACAGCCAAGCTATTTGAAAGCTGCTTTGCTTTTGGAAATTCCAATTTTTCCTCTCGGAGCTGCAATTTTATCTGATTGTGTGATGCAACCTCCATCAACAATTAATGACCTGAGGCCATCAGGAATTCCACCTCGGGATGGCACTTCCATTCTGGAGAACATCACAAATATTCCCTGCAGACCTTTTCCATTCTTTTCATCAAATCCAGTTGGAAGAGTAGCCAGGCTTTGGGGACATTAATGGTGGGGTTTTTATCTGTAAATTAATTAATGCTTTTGGAAGTGCCACAGAGGAGTTTTACATATTGAGGGAATTTTTTCCCTGGAAGAGAATTTCCATGGATGAAGGATGCTCCAATGAGGATAAAGCTGACACGGATTGATTTCATTTAATGTCTCCTAAGTGAAAGGAACACAGCCTGGATGAGCTTTGAAAATAAAATCATGGAATCATGGAATGGTTTGGGTTGGAAGGAACTTAAATCCCATCCCCTTCCACCCCTGCCATGGGAAAGGGACACGTTCCACTGTCCCAGGCTGCTCCAGCCTGGCCTTGGGCACTGCCAGGGATCCAGGGGCAGCCACAGCAAATCTGGGAATTCTATTCTAGTTCCACCCCACCCTCCCAGACAGGAATTCTTTCCCAATATCCCTTCTCACCCTCCTTTCCTCCAGTTTAAAACACCCCCTTGTCCTGTCACTCCATCTCCTGCAACTAATCCATGGCTCAGGCTCTCAGAGCCACAACTTTGCTGGAAATGCAGGAATTCCCATTTCCACCTAAAATCCAAGCTGGGATTTATTGATTTTTAATTTCTTCACAAAAAACAAAAAAATTAATAATCTGGCCAAAAGCAGATCCTAATGGATCTGTGTCCCCATTCCTGACCCCCACGAGGCCGGAGCAGCCCCACAGAGCCCCACATTGGGATACATGGGATGAGTCTCCCCTGCTCCAAGAGCATTCAGGAGATTCATCCCTCCCTAAGGGTCCATTCCAGTCTGGTTTCAGCAGCTCCTGTGACTTCTGGAGCTGACAGATCTCAGAATGAAATTATGTAGGAGCTTTGGGAAGAAAAGGCCCCAGGCTTTTGTCCCTGACAGGGATAAGGGAATCCTGTGGTTATTTCGAGGTGGGAGACTCTCCCAACCTTCCACTGCAGCAAAAAAAAGAAGGAAAAGAGGGATTAAATAGTGAAGGGAACTAAACCAAGATTGTTTTGCACAGGTTTGAGGCAGAAGAGGGAAAGCTGAAGTGACTTTATGGAGGTGGCAGAGACCAGGGACACCTTCAAGTGTCACAGCCACAGTTCCAGAGGCCATTTCTGTCCCTTTCAGTGCCATTGAAATTGATTCAAACCCCCTCAGAGAGCAGCAAAAAAGAGCTGAGAGACAGAGAGAGGGATAAAACACCTGGAAAAGCAGATCCCAATGGCAAATCAGACCTCTGCCACTGAAGGACAACCCTGCTTCTTTCCAGTTATCCCAGGAAAATGCTGGAGGTGTGGATACAGCTCCTGACACTCAGGGTTTAATCCCTTCTGTGCTTTCTAGGCCTAAAAAAAAAAATCTCCATAGGGAAAATCTCTTTAAATATGGATTCTGGATCATTCCCAAGGGAACACAGAGGTTGTCCAGGGTCCCTGGCAGGACACTAGTGGGATGGTGTCCATGGAATTCCCAGCTGTGGTTCCCAGGCCTGGAAATTCCTCCTCAGTTGTTAAATCCCAACACAAGTCCAAAAACCCCTTCTTCATCTGTCCCAAATCAGCCAGCCCTGGAAACTCAAAACTCTTCTTGCAGCAGCTGCTTAGGAAGTGTCACCACTTAAAAAATTATAATATCATGGAATCATGGAATGGTTTGGGGGGGAAAGGGCCTTAAAGCCCATCCAGATCCACTCCTGCCATGAGCAGGGACATCTCCCACTGTCCCATCTTGCTCCCGGCCCCATCCAGCCTGGAAGAAACAAGGAATTCCTTTCTCCCACCCTCAAAAGTTCTTGCAAAGCACCCAAAAATGAAGCTTGTGCTGCCCACAGGCTGTGGGGAAGCCCCCAAAAAGTTGGGAAATGGGAGAATGCCCACAGAGAGAAGAAAATTGGGGTTCCAGCTCTGCAGGAATAACTCATCCAAGAGAAAAAATACAGTGTTCATCCCATGGAGAGGTGAGAGTCACACTGGGATAACACTGGGAAACTCCCCCAACTGTCCCAGGGTCTTGTGGATGATGCTAAAAACTAAGGAAAACAGCAAGGGATAAAGCTATGGGAAAATTTTGGGAATAGGCAAAAAAAAACCCCTTCTTCCTGACAGGGATTTATTCAATTAGGGGACAGGGGAGGATCCTTTCCTCTATCCCAGGGTGCTCCAAGTCCTGTCCAACCTGGCCTTGGACAATTCCAGGGATGGGGGAGCCTGAGCAGAAGCTGGGTCTGCCCAGATTGCTGGAGCTGTTCCCATAAAAAAGGCACGTTGAAGTTCCCAGGCTGTTTTCTCTGGAGCTGCTGCCTCACCACAACCAGAACCCTCCTGAAATTCCCATACTTTTCCCAAATTCACTGCTCCAGCCTGTGGGACTCAAGTGATGGATTTGTCTCCAGACTCCCTGCACGAATAAACCCAAAATCCATGTCCTGGACTCGCAGATTCCTGACAGGGGTGCCTTTTGGAGGAGAATTCCTGGCATCCAGGATCCAGCCAGCTCCATTAAATCCATCCCAACATTAGGAATTCCTCCCATTTCATTTTCTCCCTCTGTGGGATGAGAGAATTCTGTTATAAATTGAATTAATGCCTGGTTTGCCTTTGAAACAGCAAAACCAAATAAATCATTTCATCCAGGTAGTGTGGAGAAAAAAATAGAGTGGAATCATCAGGAGAAATTAGAGTCAGCTCTAATATTCCTGACAAAAAGGGGTGTTCCCTCCAGCTGCCTAACTGGGGAAATGTTTCCTGGATTTAATCCCAAGGAAATTAAAACTTTTGTCCTCAGTCAAAATGTTGTGTTAAAGATATAAAAAAGTTGGAGCCGTTCAAGCGATGTCCCATTCATCCTTCAATTCCAGGATTTGGGAAGACAGAAATATTGCTGTGCACTGGGCTGGAGAGAAGTGGAATTAGCTCAGTCAATTAAGTCATGATTAATTAATGTTAGATCTCGTTCTCCCGAGTCCAGGAAAACAAAGGCTTTACTTAACTGGCAGCATTGAGTTTAATAAAAGTAAAGTCTTTAAAGATGATTTCGGGAGGGGGGGAAACCCCGCTGACAAAACCGAGAGGCAGCAAATTCCTGTTGAAATTCCTGTTTAATTTGTGTCACTCCAAGTTAAAATAACTGTGGAGACTGAGACTAAGGGGATGCTCCTTCCAAGTGGAGAAGCTGATCCTTGATTAGTGCAGCTAATTTGGGACAAATCCCAAATGCAGGAAGTTCTGGATCTTCCTTCCTTTTTTACCCCCATCACAACTTTCCCATTGTGTTGCCCTGGTCCTGATTTGGGCAGGGAATTTGGGACAAATCCCAAATGCAGGAAATTCTGGAACTTCCTTCCCTTTTTCCCACCTTACAACTTTCTTGTTGTGCTGCCCCTGCTCTGACTTGGGCAGGGAATTTGAGACAAATCCCAAATGCAGGAAGCTCTGGCACCTCCTTCCTGTTTTCCCTGTCACAGCTTTCCCATTGTCCTAATTTAGGCAGGGAATCTGGGACAAATCCCAAATGCAGGAAGTTCTGGGTCTTCCTTCCTTTTTTCCCCTGCCATAAATTTCCCGTTTTCCTGATTGGGGCAGGGAAAGATGAGGCTCAGGATAAGAACAAATGAAGGACAACACAGGGAGAAACCTTGCCTGTGGGATGGGTGCCTTTGGACACGGGCTGGAAAAAAAAAAGGGATTAATGGAAAATTCTGGAAGAGGAGACAATGCAGGAGAGAAAATCAGATTTACATAAAGCAGGGTTAAATTCAGCTTTGCAGAGAAGCAGAAATCCATCCCAACACCTCTTCCAAAGGAGCCCAGAAATTAAATTACTCCTTCCCACCCTCCCTGGGGGTGCATCCAGGGCTTTGATATTCCCAGAATGTTCCCAAATGCCAGGGAATTTTCCCCCTCAGGTGTAATTACCGGCAGTAGAGCTGAATCCAGAGCTCTGGCTCTGTCTGGGATCAAAGCATCAGGATGATATTCCGGTGACCATCCCGAATTTCCATCACAATCATTTGCAGAGCGGTGGGGAAAGGCCAAAAATACAACTAAATTGCTCAAAAGGGGGCTGTGGCTGCAGCTGACAAAACCACGGGGCTGAAATTCCACCTCCTGCCAGCAGAAAGTCAAACAATCCTGCTGGAAGTTCCCAACCCGATTGGAATAATAAACCCAGATCCCAACTTTTCAGGAAGATGAAATGCTCCCAGCACAGCTTGGGGTTGTCCTGACGCCTCTGCTTTTGATGAGGGCAGAACATTTCCTGCGGGTCACCATTTTTCGAGGCTCATTTTGGTTCTGGCTTGATCATTTTTGACTTTTCCATCATGCCCAGAGGCTCTGGAATTTTAAAAACACAGCCTGGGAAAAGCTTCCAGCAGGAATTGCCAGCCCAGCCCTGCTCCCAGGAATATTCACTCAGCTCCATTCCCAGTGGGGCTGGCGATCCTTGGAAAAATTATTCCCAGTTTTTGAAAACGCAGTTTTTCATTCACTGCACAAAGCAGCCGAGAGGAATCATCTGCACGAGGAGCAGCTCTAAAGAAAAGTAATTAATTATTGCTCTTGTAATTAATAACAGAGATGTCAAAGCTGTGCTAACGAGCTCTTGGGGTGGTGCAAGAAATAAATAACAGCAAAGAACTGAGGGAAATTACGGCAGGAAAAGCAAAATGTGGCTGCATTAAAGTTGGGAATCCTCATCTCCTGCATCCCCTGTGCCATGGCTGAATTCCAGGTGGCAACTCAGCCCCATCCAGCTGCTCACTGGCTCCTTCCTGGTGGGATTGGGAAAGAGTTGGGAGGGGAAAAGTGACCAAAATCATGGCTTGAGGTAAAGAGGCTTTAATAGGGAAAGGAAAAGACAAATAAGGATTTTATTCCTCTCTCCCAGGGCAGGCAGGAGCTCAGTGTGACAAGAGGGAAGACAAACACCTCCCAAATCATTCCAAACTCCTCCCAAATCCTCCTTTTTTCCCCATCCCCTGAGATCTGGGATATCCCTTGGGATCAGCTGTCCCCACCCAGTTCCCTGTGTCCGTTCCTGGTGGGATGAGGAGCAGGGATGAGGCCCTGTGCAAGCCCAGTGACACCAAAACATCCTGGAATTGTCAGTATTGATCCCAAAACAAATCCAAATGCAGACCCCAGAAGAAAATTCATTTATCCCAGCCCAAGAGAGCTCTTCATGGGTAAAATGGAACTCCCTGATCCTTATTTTCCATCTGGGAAACTGAGGCAGGAATAAGGAAATAGCTGGAGGTCTGAAGGTCAAAGGGCACCGAGTTTTCCTGACCCCAAAATCAGCAAAATTCCAAGGAATTGTCCCAAACTGAACAGTAAGTTTGCCCCTAAAACAGTGCAAAGAAATAAAGGTTTAAATAAAAGATCTACAGGCGATTCCTGGGCCTTTCCTGCTCTCCTCCTTCTTCCTTTGAAAATTTTATTCCACAGAAATCATAAAGCTTAAAAATATTCCCCCTTTTTTTCATTTTTTCCTCTTTTTTTCTCCTTTTCCTCTTTTTTCTCTTTTCCCTTTTTTTTTCTCGTTTTCCTCCTTTTCTCTTTTTTGCCCATTATTCTCCCTTTTCCTCCTTTTCCTCCTGCTTCTGTCTCCAAGACTCTGGATTACACTCACATCACAAGAGCGTTTTTTGAGGGAAATGCTGGAGAATCCAGGGATAATCCAGAGGGAAAACATGAGACTCAGTCTCTATTTAATGCTGAAACACCCCACTAGAGCTGGATTTCTATTCTCACTCTCCCAAAGGCTCCCTCGGGTGGGTGCCCATGGAATGAAATTATTTTTAAGGTCCTTTCCAAGCCAAACCATTCCCTGTTTTCCTGCTCCCATCCCATTCCCTGAGGCACCAAGGATGCCACTGTGAGCAGCAGAGCTGCTGGGAAGGAGATGTGGAAGAGAAATTTATTTTGGGAATTGCCAGGAGGGCTGGGAGGAGCCTGCAGACTCCAAAAGGGGATTTGTGCAAACTGGGAAGATTACACGATCCAAAACAATTTAGGGGAGAGTGGCAAAACTCCAAGGATGGGAGGTTTGGAGCAGAACAGAATTCCAGGATTGACCCCACCAGTTGTTCCTGACGCCAGAAATCCAGAAATCCCTTCAGCCACTCCAACTTCTCTTTTCTGCTGGAGAAAAAAAAGCTGGAATCCCACGAAAACTGGCACAGCTGTTCCAGTTAAAGCAACGTGATTGTGAGCCTCAGCCACAATCCTGGTTTTCCTTCCCAGCCATTCCTCTCCATTTATTCTGCTGCTCCATTCCAGAGGCTTGGAATGAATCAGGAGTTCTCCTTTAAAGCTGGAGCTGAGACTGGATAAGTTGGGAGCAGGGCATTAAGGAAGCAGGAGCACAAAATTCCATTTATCTGATTCCAAGTTTGTTTAGTGGGGTATTTTTTTTCTTTTTCCAGGAGACTCAGCTGTTCCATTCCTTCCCATGGACAAACTTCCAAGGTGAACATGGAGAGCTGCTGACATCCCCCAGCAGAATAAATCTGGATTTTGGACAAAATTAGAGAAATAATAGGAATTAGGGATGGCTCTGCAGGCTGGCTCAGCCATCCGAGGGGGAAAAAAGCTGGGAATGTTGCATCAAACCTCTCCAGGAGCCAAAAAACAAGGAGAACAAATGGATTTTGGCTGGAAAAGCTTTGGGATGCAGCAGGATTTTACAGGCAGGCACTGTCTGTGTGTGATGGGATCAAACACAGAGAAATCCTTCGATGAAACTTCCTCTGGAGCTTCCCTGGCTGAGCCAGAACTGCCCCCAGGCAGCAGTTTGGGACACCAGGGGAAAATGGGAAAGTTATTCCCACAAGGATTTGGGCTGCCCCAGGATTGGGAGTTTTCCCTGTGCAGAAGTGGGAGCTGGATGACATCAGGTCCAAGGGACACTTCTGTCCTTGGATCAGCCCTGCTGGCACAGCCCTGCATTCCCAACATTCCAGCTCTCCCCAGGCTCCTTCCCTGAGCTTCCTCACATCCCTGCCCTGGGAATGTCCCCAGGCAGAGCCAGTCCAGGGCACCTGGAAGCCACTGCAGGCTCCAGGGGAGGCTGGATGGAAAATCCTTCCTGATCCAGGCAGCTCCTGACAGGGGATCCAGGACTGGGCAGCAAGAGCTGAAGCTGCAGGTTGAGGGGAAATGAAAGAAATTCATGGAAAATTAGGGAAATTTATGGGAAATCAGTGTATGGGGCTTGGAAAACTCCCAGGGCTTTGGAGAGTGGAAAGGGCTCCTGGGGATCTGATTAAACCTCAGCCTGAGCCTGGGCAGGGAAAAGCTTGGATAACTCCAGGGAGGGAATGAGAGGAGGGAAGGGGGAAAAATCATGGAGATGCTCCAAGGGCTGAAGCCAGGCTGAGAGAGCTGGGAATGTTCACCTGGAAAAGAGGAGGCTCCAGGGAGAGCTCAGAGCCCCTTGCAGGGCCTAAAGGGGCTCCAGGAGAGCTGGAGAGGGACTGGGGACAAGGAATAGAGGGACAGGACACAGGGAATGATTTTAAATTGGAAAAGAGGGGACTGGGGTGGGATATTGGGAAGAAATTCCTGGCTGGGAGGGTGGGGAGGAGCTGGACTGGAATTCCCAGAGAAGCTGAGTCTGCCCCTGGATCCCTGGCAGTGTCCAAGGCCAGGTTGGACACTGGGGCCTGGAGCAGCCTGGGACAGTGGGACAAGAGGATCTTTGAGGTCTGTTCCAACCCAAACTGCTGGGAATAATTTCATTATAAGAAAAGGTTACACTCATGTTCATGTGGTCCCGGAAGTCCAACTACACTGTGTTTGTATTCCCAAAGTTTAAGTTCATTAGTATTAGAAGCGTTCATTTATTTAAACATTTTAAGTGTACACGTATCTAAATGTTAAGAAGTTCCAAAGACCCCTTATAAAATCCACCCAGCAGGGTACAGCACGCTGTTGCTCCCCTCTCACACAGACAAGATGGCGTCAACCCCTAGAGAACAAAGCCTTCCAGACCATTCCACCAGATGGTGTCACCTCCATGTGCAGATGAAGGATCTGCCACGCTCCAACGACAGGCCAAGCTTTGAAACCGGCCAATAAACTCACAGCCCCTTATGCAAATGAAGGGATTGAAAGATGCACCAATCAGGACCAGCCTGGAACAGTCAAAAGGAGCGCCCTCGAGCACCGCTCAGGGTCTTCGAGGTGCTCCCGCATAGGAAAGAAGACCCAGCTTTGGAAGTCTCTGCGGACGCCGACCAGTGGAGACCGTCTGCCCTCCGCGTCACCAAGGGAGCAGTGGCATGTGCGTGCTACCCGCCAGCCCCTGTCCCAGGTGTCCTGGTTTGAAGGACAGGTGTCTGCTAAGGAAGGCAGGAGCCTCCCTTGGAATGGAAAACCTAAACCCTTTCCCTCTGAATTACGGTAATTCTGAAATTAAGGGGTTTACAGGCAAAGATATGGGAACAGGAATAACAGTTCTTTACTAGTATTTATAATAAAGCAAAGAAACAACAACTACTATGGTATTAATAACAAACAGAACCAGGAATTTAGTGACAACTTTCTGGCTTCTAGCCACCTTCCCTTTCGGTGCAGTGATGGTCACAGCTGGGAGGGGGCGCTGGTGGCGCTCGGTGGGCAGGGCAGGTGCGACAGTTCCCCCNCTCACCCCAAGGCAGAAGAAGCAGCTCTCGGCAGGGGTCTCACAGTAGCCACCAACTCCTCTCCTCAAAAGCGGCAAAAAGCAGCAAAAGCAGCAGCCCCTCCCAACCTTCTTTCCGGAAAACCCTGAGCGAGAGTGCCCCCAGCTGCTCCAGCCCTGCCCCTTTACCAGCCCAATTTCTCAAGGTATCCCCCATCCCCCTGAGNCAGCGCAGTGAAACCCAGAGCAGGGCCGAAGGAGCAGCAGGGGTGGGAGAGCAGCAGCCTGATCCCCACAGAGCAGGGAGGGGCAGGCTCAGGATCCCAAGCACCCCAGTAGATGGTAACAGGTCCTAGTTCAGGGTAGAAGCTCACCCCAAGGCAGAAGAAGCAGCTCTCGGCAGGGGTCTCACAGTAGCCACCAACTCCTCTCCTCAAAAGCAGCAAAAAGCAGCAAAAGCAGCAGCCCCTCCCAACCTTCTTTCTGGAAAATCCTGAACGAGAGTGCCCCCAGCTGCTCCAGCCCTGCCCCTTTACCAGCCCAATTTCTCAAGGTATCCCCCATCCCCCTGAGAGAAAACTCTCAGAACTGTGAACGATCTCCTCTCTGCTGAGCTCAGCCACTTCTTTTGTTCTTCTTAAGTACCCAGATAAAGAGATGCCCTTCTCCCCAGGGGCTCGGTGAGTTCCTTTGTTCTTCTTAGGTATTCAGTCATTAAGGTTCCTTAGTAACTTATGGGCAAAAATTCCAGAGGTGAAAAGAAACAAAATGAAAGAAACTCTAACCCCAGCACCAGGCTGTTCCATAAAGCTGATCTCACCATCTCTGGGAGCCTGCCTCCCGTGTGTTTAACCCAAACTGTTCCATGATTCCGGGATAAATACGTGGGAGCATTCCCAGCACCTCGCTGACATCCCTTGGTCCCTGTTTCCCTTCAGCTCCTGTCTCACTGATCCCACAGAGCCCCTTTTAGAATTCCTGCCTTTTCCCAGCTCTCCTGTCCCCTCCAAGTGAACTCCAGCTCAATCCAGGGGCATCCAGAAACTTCATGGATAACGGGAATCATCCCAGCAGCTCTCCCAAGTCCCAGCCCCCATGTTTGGTCTGCTTCCAGCAGATTTCACTGGGAAAAATCCTTTCATTTTGCTGCAGGCTGTGGGTCCCTGGTGCAGCTCCCGGGCTGTGGGATGTGCAGGAGGAATTCTCTCCCAGGGCTGGGAATGGGGCCGAGATTGCAGGGATCACGAGGAGCAATTTGCAACCCAAAGTGAGCTTTGGCTCCAAATTCACTGGGGAGGCAGCTCCAAAGCCAGGGATCTTCCCAGGAAGCTGAATGAGGATAAAGCTGGAGCGGGTGGGTGGAGGAATTTTGTTTTCCAAGGAGTGAAGGAATCTCGTTTTCAGATCCTGAAGCCGGGGATGTCCAGGGGATGGATTTCTGTGGGATCTGGGATCCAGCACAATGGAAAAGAAGCCCTGAGTCACAAGGCCGGGGGGTGGGGGGGGTGTAATAAATCACCAAAAACGAGCTGTGAAAATCCCCGAGGATTTGTTTTCTTGATATCCCTGAGAATTCCAGAGCAGCATCACCTGGAACTGGGAGGAAACAATTTCCATGAGCAAAAATTCCTAGATATTGCCACCAGTAGATCTCATTTCTCAGTGTTACTGTGCGAGCTCCACCACTGCAAACAGCTTCTCCAGGTTTTTATTCCCTCCGAATTTCCAGTTTCTTAAACCTGACCTTTAAACTCACAAACCAAGGAGTGAGAGCATGGTGGGGTTGGAAAAAATAATTTAGATTTTGTGGTGGCAAAGCAACCCGATTCTCCTTTTTTCTCATTTCCTTCTTTTTTTCTCCTTTTTTGAACTCCTTTCCCTTCCTTTATTTCTCCTTTTTCCTCCTTTTCCTTATTTTTTTTTCCTTTTTGCTCCTTTTTCCTCATTTTTTTTTCCTTTTTGCTCCTTTTTCCTCCTTCTTTCTTCCTTTTTCTCTTTTTTCTCCTTTTGCTTCATTTTCTCTCCTTTTTTCTTCCTTTTTCTTCCTTTTTCCTCCTTTATTCCCTGTTTCACTCATTTTCTTTTTTTTTCTCCTCTTTACTCCTTTTTCCTTCCATTTTCCTCCTTTTTCTCCTTTTCTCTCATTTTTCCTTCTTTATTCTCCTTTTTCTTTCTCCTCGATTCTTCTTTTTCTCTTTTTCCTCCTTTTTCTCATTTTTCTTCCTTTATTTTTCTGGTTTCTCCTTTTTCCCCATTCTCCTTTTTTCTCTTTTTCTTCCTTTTTTCCTGTTCTCTCCTTTCTACCTTTATTCTCTTTTTCCTTCCTTTTTTCTCCTTCTTTCTCCTTTTATTTCTCCTTTTCTTCTCCTTCTTTCTTTTTTTGCCTTTTTTATCCTTTTGTCTCCTTTGTCTCCTCCTTTCCTCTTTTCCCCCTCTTCTTCTTCTTTCTATTTTCTTATTTTCTGCCCTATTTTCTTCTCCTTTCCTCCTTTTTTTTCCTCTTTCTTTTTTTTACCCCTTTTTTCATTTATTTCCCAAAAATCCCTTGACTCCCTGGAATTCACTCCTGAAAAAAAACCCAACTGAACATTCCCAAAAGAAAAACCTGGATTACTCCATAAACCACCACTTAATATTGAGATTTTATCCCTCCCAGAGCCTCAACCCCCTCCCTAAACCCTTTAGGAATATTTCTCTATAATTCCATTTAATTATGGAATCATTTTCTTCCATCCCATCATTGGCAGGGACAAATCCAAGCCCCAGGAATTTATTCCTCCTCTTGGAGCTCCCAAATGGATTTGTATTTCAATATGGGTGTTGCAATTTGCTGTTGCACAGGACATCCCAGGAATTCTGGGAGTGCCCTGAACATTTGGATCTGATTGAGACACGGGATCTGAGACGTGGGGAGGTTCAGCACCTGGGAAAATCCAAACTTCCCTTCATGCCTCATTTCCTTACATTTCATGAGAAGAAACATGCTCTAGCTTTAACATCCTGGTCAGAACTCCTGGATTTCTATTCCCGGTTCTCCCAGGAATTCTGGGAGTGTCCTAAACATTTGGATCCGATTGAGAGCCCACACAGGGTCTGGGAGGTTCAACACCTGGGAAAATTCAAACTTCCCTTCGTATTTCATTTCCCTACAGGTTGTGAGAAGAAATGTGCTCCAGCTTTAACATCCTGGTCAGAACTCCTGGATTTCTCTTCCTAGCCCTCCCAGGAATTCTTGGAGTGCCCTAAATATTTGGATCTGATTGAGACACAGGATCTGACACTTGGGAAGGATCAGCACCTCTGAAAATCCAAACTTTCCTTTGTGCTTCATTGACTTCCAGGTTGTGAGAAGAAACGCAGCTCCAGCTTTAACATCCTGGTCAGGACTCCTGGATTTCTATTCCCAGTTATCCCAGGAATGCTGGGTGTGCCTGAAATATTTGGATCTGATTGAGAGCCCACACGGAGTCTGGGAGGCTCAGCAGCTCTGAAAATCCCAACCTCCCTTTGTGCCTCATTTCCCTACAGCTCATAAGAAACTCAGCTCCAGCTTTGACATCCTGGTCAGGACTCCTGGATTTCTATTCCCAGTTATCCCAGGAATTTTGGGAATGCCCTAAATATTTGGATCTGATGGAGACACAGGATCTGACACTTGGGAAGGATCAGCAGCTCTGAAAATCCAAATTTCCCTTTGTGCCTCATTTCCCTACAGCTCATAAGAAATACAGTTCCAGTTTTAACATCCTGATCAGGACTCCTGGATTTCTATTCCCAGTTATCCCAGGAATTCTGGGAGTGTCCTAAACATTTGGATCCGATTGAGACACAGGATCTGTGTCTCAGCACCTTGGAAAATTCCAACTTCCCTTTGTGCTTCCGACAATCCCTGAACAAGGGTATTGTGCTGCCTCAGCAGGAACTTGGAGAGCCTTTCCCAGTTTTCCAAAGCTCCAAGATCCTTTTCCAAAGGAAAAAAGAAAAAGTGAGGTAGAAGTGGAAATCACTGCTAAGGGCACAGTAGTGCTTAAACACCATTTAAAAGTATAAAATACCATTAGTAACTCCATTTAATTTGAGTTTTTCCTCAGTCCCAGACCAGGGCAAGTGCCCCTGGATCCCTGGAAGTGTCCACGGTTGGAAGGGGGTTGAAGAAAACTGAGATCATGGAATTTGTCCCTGCCCGTGGCAGGGGATGGGATTGAGATGATCTTTTAGGTCCCTTTCAACCCAAACCACAACTCTCTAAAGTGCCTTTTAATCATGAATGAACATTCCTGCCAAGAATGGGATTTGTGGATGTAATTCCTGTGGGATGCCGGTGACTCACTGTGACACAGCTGGAAAAGGCAGCGCCTGCAGTTCCCAAATTTGCCTCATTTTCAGGAAGAAATGATTCAGATTTTTGATGTCATTACCCCAGACGGGGCTGGAAATGGGCTGTGGGAGAAGATCTGAGTGTGTCACCCTTTTCCCTTTCTTCCAGAGGTATTTGATCCGTGTTCTTCACCTAATTGTGCTGTGATTCCATGAGAATTCCTCAGGAGGACACAGAAATTCCCTTCTCCAAAGACTCAACACTCTGCATTTGTACTTTCATCAGTTCCTTGTATATTTAATGTCCTCATAGGTCTCAAAATCTGTAATAAAAATAAAAATGAAAAATAAAAATAAAATAAAAA